>JAWPHD010006473.1:0-144483 GCA_037043455.1 Cyrtodaria siliqua
ATAGCTAAAACTAGGTCAAATTTAAGTGAATTTCAAACGACATCTCCCAACCACTTATTCCATTCTTGTGAAATATCATATACATGTTCCTTGGGTAAGCCTCTATCAAGTTTTTGTTTTTCGTTATCGTCAAATAATCAAAATGGCCGCTCAATGGCGACTCAACATTTACATAGAGTTATATAGGAAAAGGTTAAAATTACATCTTCTCTGAAACAGCCTGAAAGTTTTGATGAAACTTCAGCACAATAATATTTGGGATAGTCCCTCTCAGATTCTTGTTTTTTGCGGCCGCCATTCATCCAAGATGGCCGCCATGGCTAAAACTAGGTCAGATTTAAGTAAATTTCGAACGACATCTCCTCCGAAACCACTTATTCCATTCTTGTGAAATATCATATACATGTTCCTTGGGTTAGCCTCTATCAGATTTTGTTTTTCGTTATCGTCAAATAATCAAAATGGCCGTCACGGCGACCCAACATTTACATAGAGTTATATAGGAAAAGGTTAAAAATTACATATTCTCTGAAACCGCCTGAAAGATTTTGATGAAACTTAAGCACAATGATAGTTGGGATAGTCCCTCTCAGATTTGTGTTTTTTGCGGCTGCCAGTCATCCAAGATGGCCGCCATAGCTAAAACTAGGTCAAATTTAAGTAAATTTCAAACGACATCTCCTAAACGACTTATTCCATTCTTGTGAAATATCATATACATGTTCCATGGGTTAGCCTCCATCAAGTTTGTGTTTTTCATTATCGTCAAATAATCAAAATTATTCAAAATGGCCGCCACGATAACCAAAGTTTACATAGAGTTATATATAGGAACATTTTTCTTTGGGTTGGCCTCTATCATGTTTATGTTTTTGAATCACATCATACAAGTAGAGCGTCTACAGGCCCTCTTGGGCCTCTGTTTCCTTAAAAAATGCACTTTTTTGCATAACTCCTTGAAAAATACCTAAATTGTCCGAGACAATATTTTCTGTAGGCTCCTTACCCAAATAAATCACAATAGACATAACACAGCTGTTGTAGATAGCATCTCCTGATTATCCACGATCCCTTTAACGTTTTTAGTTGCAAAAATCACAAATTGTTTTATTAAAACTCTTTTCAAAGAAACTAACCCACCAAATAATGGTAAAATTACACTACAAAACCATTTATGAAAACTCTATCCAGGTCATATAATAATGTATATGTGTCGAATAAAAGTATAGTTTTTTTCACAGGTTCTTAAAATACCCATGATTGAATATGCCTAAAATGAATTATGAGTTGGTAACTCTGAATTCGAAATTCTTGTTTTGGGGTTTGGTCTGTCTGGTTATATGCAAATCTCGTAGTAGGTTTAGAAACGGTGTACCGGTACATATGTTGTAAAATTCGGCTGTTGTTGGCGGGATATTAGTTAAATTTAAGCTTTAATACTCACTCAAAAAATGTCCTGTCGTAATATCAGCAATAAAAGTGGGTGCTTCTTATATTTACTCAGTTTACTTAAAGTATTGGCAAATAACTATACAGTTCAAATCCCAACTTATCACTAGAAATATTCCTTTCATGACTTGATACCTGGTTCCCATCTATTTCACAGTTACAACCTGATGTTGATGTGCTGGGCCCAGAGTCCTGACAACAGACCCAGTCTGGGTGACATCATGCAGAACTTGGCCCACCTCGCCGAGAATGCCGACACCCATATCAACATAGACAAACTTCCAGAAGGGCTCAAGAGCTCCGATATCATCGACAACTCCAATGCTATATGATGTGGATCGACGATTTGAAATTCATCATGTTCTGAGTTTTAAATTTCCAATATGATGAAGGCTATCATAGATACTTATGGCTCCCATTCCACTTGTAGGCCCATATTCATGAGTCACCGCTTGCATTCCACTTAAGTTTGTATTTAAGAGTTTGGGGTTGTATTCCACATGTATACTCGTATTCATGAGTCATGGCTCGCATTCCACTTCATAACTCTTATTTATGCTTGGATTTTGATGGTGGGCGAATGATATTTGCTTTATACTTATGTAGCATGATGGATGATTTTTCTAGAATGTTTAAAACAGTATTTTTTTTCATAAATGTCATAAACAAGGACTTATGTACTCGCCCTGGCGTCGGTGTCCCACATCAAGGTTTGCGTGTAAGCTGTGTTTACAACTCTATGTCTCTTACATTTCTTATCCTAGCACCAAATTTGGCCATGGGCTTCCTTATAGCATTATCTTAAGGGCTGCATAAGTAATTTTGGCTCCTGCAACCCCTGGGCTCTCATGGAATCCAATTCGGATAGCTCTTAAAATGTGTCTCCTTTCATATCAAGTTTTACGTGTAAGCTGTGTCATCTTTCTGATGGTATATACTGGCTATATAATTTATTATTCTCTGAAAAATCGAATAGTCGAGCTGCGATGTTCTCTGACAGCTCTTGGTTTTGCTATCAATTCATTAATAACCTACTAAGCCCTCCTCTAAATAAAAAACGCCAGTCCGTGAGTTTATCGGTCCCGATGTTGTTATAAGCAAAAACGAAACCTGACAGTACATGAGGACGCATTAAATGCACTTGCACCTTTTGTACGAACTTAAAGCATGTTACGGTTTAAGTTATATTTTGATTTGTCGAGATAGCCTCCAGTCCCTTTATTCATTCCAGAGGATTTGTCTGAGTCTGTTGTATTGTGTGAATCTTTGACAGCAAGGAGTGGATCGATATTTTAATTTTTAGCCCTACTGGCCGAAGGCCAGCAGAGCTTATGGGATGCTGAGTTGTCCGTCGTCCGTCCGTCGTCCGTTGTCTGTCGTCCGTCGTCTGTTGTTAACTTTTGTCTCGTTAAGACGATAGGGCCTTCATTTTTAATCCAATCTTTACCAAACTTTAACAGGTTGTTTATATCAATGAAAGCTCGGATGAGTTCGAAAACCAGCCAGATCGCCCAAGTAACAGCGGAGTTATGGCCTTGATTTAGTTAAAAATGCTATATTTTGCCTCGTTAAGACGATAGGGGCTTCATTGTTCATCCGATCTTTACCAAACTTTATCAGATTGTTAATATCGATGAATGCTCGGACAAGTTCGAAAACCAGCCATATCGGAATAGTAACAGCGGAGTTATGGACCTTGATTTAGTTAAAAATGCTATATTTTGCCTCGTTAAGACAATAGGGGCTTCATTGTTCATCCGATCTTTACCAAACTTTATCAGCTTGTTAATGTCGTTGAAAGCTCGGACAAGTTCGAAAACCAGCCATATCGGACCAGTAACAGCGGAGTTATGGCCCTTGATTTAGTTAAAAATGCTATATTTTGCCTCGTTAAGACGATAGGGGCTTCATCCGATCTTTACCAAACTTTATCAGATTGTTAATGTCATTGAAAGCTCGGACAAGTTCGAAAACCAGCCATATCGGACTAGTAACAGTGGAGTTATGGCCCTTGATTTAGTTAAAAATGCTATATTTTGCCTCGTTAAGACGATAGGGGCTTCATTGTTCATGCGATCTTTACCAAACTTTATCAGATTGTTAACATCAATGAAAGATTTTTTTATATTTTTTTATTTTATTGATTTTTTGTTATTTTTGTTATTTTTATTTTTTATTGTTTGAATTTTTTTTAATTTTTTTTTTGGATTTTTTTTTTTGGGATTTTTTTGGGATTTTTGGATTTTTTATGTTGGACCAGTCGGACCAGTAACAGAGGAGTTATGGCTCTTGATTTAGTTAAAAATGCTATATTTTGCCTCGTTAATACAGTAGGGCCTTCATTTTTCATCTGATCTTTACCGAATTTTAACAGATTCTTTAGTTATGGCCCTTGATTTAGCTTTCACTCACTTCATTGATGTTATAAGAGCCATGTTAGCCAGTAGAGCGTCCACAGGCCCTCTTGGGCCTCTTGTTTTCCTGATCCAATTGGTTAATATATACAGTCATTGGAAATAATGCAATACTGTGATTTTATTGACTGTTAACCCTTTCAGCCTTACTTTTGTGAAATGGAAAAAAATCACACTCAAGTGGGAGAGTTTGCAAGTATGGTACACTCTCTGATCAGCTGATGATTTTTCTCTGTTTAAATTGGCTTAAATTATTACTTGGTTATTTGTGACGATTGCAATGGAGAGTTTACAGGTATGGTATGAATGCAGTGTAGAGTTTACAGGTATGGTACGCAGGGTTCCGGAAATACGGTTGCCCGACGCCCCGGGCAAGTGGATTTTGGGTGCGGGCAAGTGACCTTCGCAAATCTGGTTGCCCGACACTTGCCCGACGGACTTTTCCATTCCAGAAGAAATCAAGTGGCAAACTAGCCATATCAGAATTTCATTTTGATAACTGAATAAAACTGGCCGCTGTTTTTCGCCGCTAGCAATTGTTAATAAGATCAAACAACTTTCGGTACAATCAACAATCTCGTCCCAGGCAGCTTAATTTGTGGCATTATTTCAATAAACAACTAATTAACCCACACGCGCATTTCACACCGTTTGAAAACAACACCGTATCACAATTTATCCTGACACGA
Source organism: Cyrtodaria siliqua (assembly GCA_037043455.1). Taxonomy (NCBI): domain Eukaryota; kingdom Metazoa; phylum Mollusca; class Bivalvia; order Adapedonta; family Hiatellidae; genus Cyrtodaria; species Cyrtodaria siliqua. The sequence continues at coordinate 4,553 of JAWPHD010006473.1, forward strand.
CCGTCAGACGTGTGTCCATCGGCCAATGAAATCGCGGCATTTATGTCCGTGACCTTTCAACCATAAACATAGCTACTTTCAGAAAAATCGTTTCCAAATAATCTCTGAACGTCATTTGGACCTTCCACCAATCAAATCACAAAACTCTTTCTTAATTTGCAAATTTAATGTGTCAAAATAATGATTGACAGACCCACGTGACGTTATGTTTTTGTTTTGATAATTTTGCGGAAGATTTTTTCGTAACGAAAATACATTTCTTTTACTCCAAGCACTCGTTTATCAATGCGCTTTTATGAGGTATTTGGTGTATTTCATTGATATAGTCTGTAATTAAACATATATGGAAGTGCATACTATACAAATAAGTTGCATAACTTAGCGATATGCGTATGTTATGGGTTTTCGCGATTTCACGGACCTTTTTCTCAAGTTCTGAACTTTCGCTTTTGATAAATAAAGTTACTCTACTGCTTCTTAAACAATTCTAAGGGAACCCCTATTCATGCCTCTTGCTTTTATCTAATTCCCTTTAGTTAAAATACAAAGCCGTAGGAACGTTACCATGGTTGCAGAAATTGGGGCCAAGTGAATATTTTTAATAACGTTTTTGTCTTGTTTCTTTGCTTGTCGCACATTTAAATGAATACAATAGCTTCTTTTTTTCTGTCAACTGGTTAATTGTACACACTGTGACATTAAAAGTTCCATACACTAGCTGCCAAGCATTTTTTTTGGATGGTCATCAAAACTGATGGGGTTGTGTGTGTGGTGATTGGTGGGGTGGGAGGGCGGAATAAAATGAGTTTGTATACTGTCTCATCATTTTATGATTTAAGTAACACAAAGATGTAATAGACACAAAAGAAGAAAATGCAACCATTTGATTTTTTATATGAATAAATACAATGTATTAACTAATTCATAAAATACATTCTCCCTTCCTTTTCTAAGTATAATGGTCCAAATTATGCGGCGGTCCATCCCGTTTAACACGAATAATGGTACAGCGCCAATTTTTGGGGCAATTAAGTGTTCTTAAATGTGGGGCAAGTGACATTATGGGCAGGGCAAGTGACTTTTGAAAATCCACTTGCCCTGGGCAAGTGGATTTTAAAAATATTTCCAGAACCCTGGTACGAATGCAGTGGAGAGTTTACATGTATGGTACGAATGCAGTGAAGAGTTTACAGGTATGGTACGAATGCAGTGGAGAGTTTACTGGTATGGTACAAATGCAGTGGAGAGTTTACAGGTATGGTACGAATGCAGTTGAGAGTTTACAGGTATGGTACGAATGCAGTGGAGAGTTTACAGGTATGGTACGAATGCAATGGAGAGAGTACTGGTATGGTACAAATGCAATAGAGACTTTACTGGTATGGTACGAATGCAGTTGGAGAATTTACAGATACGGTAGCACAAACTTAGAAGTCTACCATAAAAGTTGTGGAATGTGAATGAAATGTGTATACTGTGAGGATTACACATTCATTACAGACAACAGTATTCCAGAATGTACAGTTGCCATTACACATTCATTACAGACAACAGTATTCCAGAATGTACAGTTGTCGCTCAATGATGATTTAACTTTACTTACCATGCTTAAGTCATGTAGCGAGAATAATTCCTGCTGTTAAATTTATTGTTTATATTTCTATATGATTAGGCCACCTCAAACCAGTTGGGCACCCAGACAGTCATTTTACTAGTTATGAAAAATGTGTTGTTTTCAAATGCCATCATTAAAATCAAATATAAGTAATAAGCAATACATAATGTAATTCGATTCTGGGTAACTGCAGTATATTATGACAGATGTTCCTGATGGGGCCGAAAAGTTGGGTTATAAGGGAATCCCAAACTAGGTTCCAAAACTGCAAGGTGCAACATTGGTTTGAGGCTGAAACACCCAAATCTGTATATAAGTACTGTGACTGAAGTATTGTATCGACAAGAAATTTGTATTTTATAAAAGGACTGAAGTCTACATATCACTTGATGTTATTCACTATGACATGTGTTATTTGCTACGACATTCGTTATTCAGTATGACATATATTGTGTCATTCACTATGACATATATTGTGTCATTCACTATGACATATATTGTGTTATTCAGTATGACATATATTGTGTCATTCAGTATGACATATATTGTGTCATTCAGTATGACATATATTGTGTCATTCACTATGACATATATTGTGTCATTCACTATGACATATATTGTGTCATTCACTATGACATATATTGTGTCATTCACTATGACATATATTGTGTCATTCACTATGACATATATTGTGTCATTCACTATGACATATATTGTGTTATTCACTATGACATATATTGTGTCATTCACTATGACATATATTGTGTTATTCACTATGACATATATTGTGTTATTCACTATGACATATATTGTGTCATTCACTATGACATATATTGTGTTATTCACTATGACATATATTGTGTCATTCACTATGACATATATTGTGTTATTCACTATGACATATATTGTGTCATTCACTATGACACATATTGTGTTATTCACTATGACATATATTGTGTTATTCACTATGACATATATTGTGTTATTCACTATGACATATATTGTGTTATTCACTATGACATATATTGTGTCATTCACTATGACACATATTGTGTCATTCAATATGACATATATTGTGTCATTCACTATGACATATATTGTGTCATTCACTATGACATATATTGTGTCATTCACTATGACATGCAAGGCAGGAATATTTATTTCTGGTTTACTCGTCCTACATAATATTTGAATGGTTGATAAATTGTTATATAATTTATCTCAATTTCTACTCATCCTGCTTCAATAAGCGCTCATTATGACGAGTGGACTATGACGTGTTATTCACTATGATGTGTTATTCACTATGACATATATTGTGTTATTCACTACGCCATATACTGTGTTATTATCTGTCATATTGTGTTGACGTAAATTGTTTTGCTTGTTTATAGCCTGTGTAACTGTACATTCCATTATGCTGTAAATAATATAAATATTGCTATTTGTTTTCACAATGTACGCAGACGTGACCTCAATGTGTTCCTAAATGTTTTGTTATCTCCATTTCTATTGGGTACCATTTTAGCGGGAAACACAGCAATCTTCATATATTTTCGCTCAATATTCGTTTTGAGCAAACGTATTTCATGCTACTTTGAGTTTAACCTGGTAAATCAGTTTATCACAGTTTAGCTTGTATTCAGTTTGTTTATCACATGATAAATCTGTTTATCACATGGTAAATCTGTTTATCATGCAGATTTGTGCTTTCGAACCTGATAAAGGGGTGACCTGATGAATTTTGTCTGACAGGTGACTTTGCTTGATGAATTTTGTTTTATCTGACAGGTGACTTTGCTTTAATATAAATTATTAAAGAAAGGTGGAATAAATTGGCGTTTATTTTACGTAATGTTATGTGTCAACATTATAATACATTGTGAAGGAAAAATATATGGCAGCGTCCTTCTGACTTGTAAACCAGAAGTGTGGATAATCTAAATGATAAATACAAAATAGCTTAGCAGAGCTTTGTCATTCTTCATTTTCTAAGCCTCGACCAAAAAACTTGATAGAAAAAAGCACTGATGTAACATTCTGTTTTAATATATAAGTTCTTGGAATGGAAATAAATCAGTCTGATAACTGAACTAATCCTTTCAATTTTACACATTGTTTCCTATCTAGAAAGAATACAAAAACTCTTCAAGATATTGCCAATAAATACTATTTCAGATAATTGAGCAGCTGGGTTAAAGTAGCTATCCCGCCAACAATAGCCAAATTTTACAAATTATGTACACAGTTTCTAAACCTACCGACAGCTGGTTATATATATAACTTAATATTTTGAGAATCCAAACTGTATAGACACAACATAAAGGGCTTTAGCCACTCGGCAAATCCCCAAAATTGGAGCGTTGAATTAAAGAGTTACCAACTCATAATTCATTTTACACATATTCAATTGAGGGTATTTTAAGAAGACATGAAAAATACAATACCTTTAATTGGCACATATACATTAGTATACAACCTGAACACTTGGACAGAGTTTTGATAAATGGTTGTGTAGTATAATTAATTAGTTGGCGGGTTAGCTTCTTTAAGGCAGGCAGAACTATAACATAAATGTAGATGCTGGGCTTGTGCCTGTGTGTGAGAGTATAAAAACAAGATTGCTGTGTGTCCTTTTAATGACTGGTAATTATGTTGAAATGATTTTAAGGGTTGTTCAGAAGTACCGTAACTAATTAGTGCTTTATGTTCCTGTGTCGCTATGTCTCATGTATACGGATCATCATCTACATTTATTTTCAAGATAGCCGTTCCTGAGTAACATTTTCGCAAATGAACCATTTCACATTTCACCATTGTAGTCGTTGCATTTCACCATTGTAGTCGTTTTAAGCTCTTGGCGACCATCTTTTGAAATTGAGGGGTGAACTCTAAACTAGTGTAACTATCTATAAATAAAGAATAAGATAAAACAGTTTCGCGTCCACCCCTCAAAATATAGGAACTAATGTGTGCAATATTATATTTGTTTCCTCCTACCTCATTAATTTGCATTGTTTCCATATAAACATTTCATTTTTGTAACATTATAAATGGCATTCTGTTCATCAAGGTATGACTTTTTCATTTTTAAATAAATATAATTTTAACATGAATGGTGAGGGGGAAAAAAACGGACAAACTTTTACAATGACCAAAAAAAGAAAACAACCATCTTTTAAATGTTGCCCATACATCATCACATGATGGTGATATGTGATGGTGAGGTAACCACAACAATTGTAGAACATGTTTATGACTTAAATCAAAGGATAAATGGGTATTTCAACTTGTCTTACTTGGACAGAAAAAATGTTAAAACAGCTCTTGTCCAATTTCTTCTTATCAGTTTCTTGTCACCCTTCATATTTAGTTTTTTGTAGGGCTCCCACTCAACATTGTTCAAGGGCTATCATGGAAAATAATTAAAAATGAGGGAAAAGGGTATTTATTTGTGGAAATACTGAATTAAAAAATGAGTACCATTACAAATTCACTTGATTTTCAGGATAACAATTGCATTTTTTTTATACATCTGTACATTCTGGACTTAAAAAAAACTCATTGGCACAAAGAACATACTCATTGGCACTAAGAACATGAACATACTCACTGGCACTAAGAACATGAACATACTCATTGGCACAAAGAACATGAACATACTCATTGGCACAAAGAACATGAACATACTCATTGGCACAAAGAACATGAACATACTCATTGGCACAAAGAACTCAATCAGGCCATAGCTACGCTTTGTGGGAATGTACATACTTTACAAACATCGATAATTAAGCATTATCAAGCATTGACTCAAATGTCTCGCTTAAAACTGAAATCTTGTCAGGGATGTGCACTAAAACGTTGGAAATCGCATGAAAAAATCACAAAATAATCGGAGAGTAGGTGGGGTGGATGGTGCATGCCACTGTCCAGATCTCAGTACAGTACAATAGTAGGGAATCGTGCAAAGAACATACTCAAACAACTATCAACTACTAATGGTTACAATTTGATACCTTCGCAAAATTAACTTCTTATTTTTTCTTTCTTCAACATAAATTGCCATAGATAGGTTTAATACAAGCCTATTCTTGCCAATAATATTACAGATATATTTTAACCTTTCATACCTGCATTGGGTCGGACTAAAGCAGTTAATAGGGGTGAAAGGGTATCATTGCATAATGATATAAGGACATTGTCCAACTACCTAACTTAGACATATTGAAATTGTTTTTATGCTGTTGTCCGCATCATAAGGTTTCAGTTGCTCAGAGATAGAAACTGGGGGTTAAAACTAGAATGACAATAGGATTTTTAGTAATTTGCCCCGTCGGCTTTTAGTATAATATTGAAATTACCACCCACCAAAAATATCAGGTTTTATTTTGTTTGGTAATTTACAAATTATTTCTGTGTAGAAAACATTATAAATGAATCTATTTTCTGCAAAGTTTCTTTAAACAATTTCAAACATAAAATACATGTATGTTAACCGATGAAAATCTATTCTCTGGGGTTGGTGAATGCACAGTATTTATATGTAAACTAAAGGGGACATGCAATCTGTGGTTACAGATATTTCCAAACCTATGTGATACGGAGATTATTTAACTGCTTGGTTTGGTTATAAGGAAATCCTTCAGAAGGTGGTAGGCATTTGGTTCTTTTCACAAACGAACGGATGAAAGTGAGTGAAATAACAAAACACGCCTACCATCGAATAAAGGATTACCTTATAATCGAACACAGCAGTTAAATATTCTAATACTCGTCAATCAGTATGTGAATAATTTTAATTAAACATTTCTCTTTGCTGAACGCTCTCGGAAAATGATGTCGGCGTCTTTAACACTTTATTCACATCATGACTTAACGTCACAATTATTATTTTTATGTTCCGAGTTAGTTATTAATATTTAGTGATTATGAGTATTCTTTCACTCAGAAATCCTCATGCTTCACCAAAAGAAATGTAAATAATTGTTGTTGAAGAACAACCCCTTCATTTCGCCTGATTTCTCTCACATTGTAATGTACTATATATATTATGTTGTACTGGTGTACTGGTATTGATCACTTAGCAATCATAACTACATATGCTGACTTATTTGCAATGTATCTTATTTTGTCACATATTATTTTGTCAATATTTTGTCGCATAAATGCACACTGTGTTTAATAATCCTGACCATCCCAAAGTAGCCATGGGCCCCAGTTTTCCAGAGCCAGAGAAACTGTCATTCTCAGCAGGATACAGAATGCCTGCCCGACTCCTCCATGGGAACTGGAAACTGAACAACATGGTATTCAGTGGAGATTGAGAACATAATCTTAATTTTCAGTTGTCATCTTCATCTCCATCACTGTCACTTGTTTCTCACCATTCCCCATTCCAACCTGAATAATCTGTTAAGGGTTGTAAAACAACGTTCATTCATTCTCTTAGTTCCTGAACTCATTCAAGGTCTTTATCCTGACACTGACACTTTATCCGACACTATTTATATTTGTTGTTATTGTGGGTACCTGTTATTGATTTAGATCATTCCCAATTAGTAAAACTAATCTTCCCTGAGGCCCTCTAATCACCATGTTTCCCGTCATCTATATACACGGTGTGTTTATATTTGTCGGTATTGTGTGTACATGTTATTTATCTAGATCATGCTATAATAATCAGTTTTAGTTGAGTATACATGACACACTTTTTTATCAGTAAAAATTTGGCTTTATTTATATTCACCATCAATATATATTTAACTTTTGTTACATTTTTAAGCCACTTAGCAACAAATTTGACATAGCTGTAGCTCAGTCACTGTTTACCTTTTAAATATGTATTCATATTGACCTCTATTTTACATTCCTATCAAACATACAATTTTTAATTTGATTTGCTTTTCCCCAGCAGTATGACATGCTTTTTTATTGCAGAAGTCTCAAATTGAGAGTAAGAGTGATGTACAACACCGCGTGTTACAAGTAATGTAGTGTTAGTGTACCTTTTCAATTGTTCTGTTGTTTATATTTTGTTGAAATGTACATTGCAGTGTTTTATTCTTATTTTTTGACGGCATTTACTATAAAAACTGCCCATTTTGTTATGTAATGGCACCGTTCCTTTGAAACATTGATGAATTCTATTCATATATATTTGACATATAAGTATAGTATTTAGTGTTATTAATACTAACAATATTTTCACTAACTGAAAGTTTTGTTTTTTAAATTTTCACTGCTTGGATTTTATATAGTTTGTTTATTATACTGTAACAAGTTCACTCTCAAAAATGTCATGCTATGAGGGGATTTTTCATGTGGCGAAGGGACGTTAAATTTATTGAATAAAATGGAAAAAATATGTTTAATGGTGAACATTTATAGAGAAAAAGTAGAAAACTGCATATATATATATGTCAGTATAGAAAATGAACACAAAAGTTAAATTACATCAAACTCTTCCATTTTTCACAAAGATTTTATCATTAAAGATCGTTGAATTACAACAATATAACTGGACATATTTTTATAAATGCATACCTTTAAATGATATTATAAACACAAATATTCTTAATTGCAATTTTATGGATGAGAGATTTGTTTTACATGTTGGAGTTTCACATATAGTGTGTAATCTATACCATTTATATGTTCTAATTTTATGACTTGCTTTGGTATTGTGACTGGCTTATTTATGTATTCTTTTAACATATTCCGGGTACATGTATTTTAATTTGTAATTATTAAGTATGCTCAATTTTATTTCAATAAAGTGTTAACGTAATACAGTCCAGTTTTGACTTTATGAGCGGTGATAATTTGCAAAGATTACATGAACTTATGCTTTGTAAGTCTGCAATGACTTCACTACTCATAAATATTCAGATAGTTTTTCAAGGAAGAAACATTGCAAGAGATCTGGGCCTAAATTCATAAAAATGTTCAGCACAAGAATCACTCGGGACTCAAAATCTCATTTTTATGCAAACCTTATCAACACAAAGATATATGTAAGAATTGTGATTTTTACGATAGAATTTGCAGCAACTCTGCAATTCAGGGTAAGAAGGTTCTAGGCCCATTTTCCATATTTTATCTCGATGTACATGGAAGATGAGCCTGGCATGTTCATGCCTTTAGGCGCCATATAACCTTTTCATGTGTTGGTGCGCCTTAAAACCCCAATTCAATTCAATTCAGACATTTTCTGTAAAAAAATTACTCGTTTCTGTAAGTAAATATAGTAATTTGCTTGTAAAATTGTTTTTTTTTGGAATTAAAAAAGTTTTTTTTTGGAATTAAAAAATCTGAGATTTTGAGTCGAGTCCGATTCTTGTGCTCAAAAGTTTGATGAATATTAGGCCAGATGTTTGCCAAGGTTATATGCGTAACAAGAGATAGAATGTTTATCAAGGAAATAAAATATATATGACAAGAAATAGTTTGTATACATAACCAGAAACATAGTGTGTTTGTCAAGGAAACATATATAAAAAAGTGTGTTTGCCAAGAGATTGTTTGTCAAGAAAATATGCTTAACATGAAATAAATGAGGTTGTTTGTCTGTCAAGGAAATATAAATATGACAAGAAATAGTTTAAATATAAACCAGAAAGTGTGTGTTTGTCAAGGAATATATAACAAGAAATAATGTGTATGTCAAGTTGTTTGTCAAGGTAAAATATTATTACATGCCAGAGTTTGCATCTGATTGTCAAAGAAATGTATATTAAAGGAGATTATAAGAAACCATCATGAATATACATGTGAGACAGGGAAATCTCACCCGAGGGTCAGAAGTGCAACCAGGGACAAGTCTCTGCCGAGTTCCTGGCTGCAATTCTGACCCCGAGGGTGAGATTTCACTTTCTCACATGGATAACTCGTGATGGATTATTTTTCTGTCATTATGGGCTTAGTATGGGCATAAAACAATCAGTAACTTCAATAACTGTACTTGATTAATGCTAGAATAAGGCGATGTCAACTGGACATCATGACATCTCATGTTAGATAGAGTTTTCTCCAGTTTCTGCTCATGTGAGATAGGCATTTTCCTCATGTGAGATAACTCTATCTTACATGACGTGACTTACCTAGACATCATCTTATTCTGGCGTTAAATTGGCAAAGTCATTGATTTTATGCCAGTAATAAACACATAATGGGAGAAATATAATCCATCATGAGTGATCCATGTGAAATAGGGAAATCTCACCCTCGGGATCAGAATTGCAACCAGGCACTCAGCACAGCCTCGTCCTTGGTTGCAATTTTAACCCCTCGGGTGAGATTTCTCTATCTTACATGGATACTCCTGATGGATTCTTATAAGGAAATCACCTATCTCACATGACTAGAAATGGGATAAATAATGTGTCATGGTAAATACATATAAACAAGATGTTTCTTTGTCATAACAAGAACAGTTTGTTTGATTTTTGTCAAGGAAATTAACACAAGAAGAGAGTGGGGTTTTTTGTCAAGGAAATAAACATAACAAGGCAGTGTTTTTAATTTTTATGAAACCATACTCTACCTGTTGAATGTTTGACTATGGAAGATGCAAACGTCTATATCTGTTGTGAAGAAGACGGGGTATTTTATATTTTTGCCGATATATGATTTCTCACTCCATCATTAATGCCTCAAAAAGAGTGACGTTTTTACTCCTTTTACTGTATAACATTATTTGGCAAGTGCTAGTGTTAGATTCGAGTTGAAAAGGTTCCGTTTTTTTTTTAAAAATGATGTTTGAGGCGCTTGTTTTGGCAAAATGTTTTTCGGCACTTGACAGTTTGATAGTCAGATAGTACCTAAATACATTATATATTAATAGAACAGGAAGTTTTAGCTGTAAATAAAAACAAACTAAGTTTTAAAATCTGTTGAGAAATAATTATTTACAGCCAAAATAGATTTAATTTGACTCGTACCGTGCAAAATCATTTCAATGTTTTAAATAAGATTTATCAAACACATTGAAACCAATTTTGGAATGGGAATCTGAACAAAATTAATTCAGATTTTGGATGAAGAATTCGCTTGCAGATGTGGATCCAGAGTTTAAATTAAGGGATGTGAGGGATCTTGAGTGGCAAGCCTAGGGGCATGCTGCCCCAAAATCCTTTAGTTTTCTAAATGGCATTTGATAAATTCTGGTACTTTCCAGAATATTTCCAGAATTTTTCAGTCGTTAAATTCAATGATATTAATGATGGACCCATGTAAATTCCGGAAAGCATAGGATTACACCACACCCACCCTGGATCTGCCCATTTTTTTGGTGTATTTTTTCATTTCTCAATTTGCAAAAGCAAAAAGCAAAAGCAAGTTGTGTTTTAACCTTTGAAAATGCATGCATCTTATTTAGGTACTATATTATTTATTTCTGAGAATGCAGAAAAGATTCGGTGGCATAAGCGATAGTTTAAAGATCTCAGATAAAGATACTGTTCTGTTATTTGCGGTTGTTTTACATGTGCTTATGTCAGATTTAATCGAATTGTTGTTATTTTATTTTCTACTTTTGCTTTGTAAGATGGTAAAGGTTTGTTCATTTGAAATAAAACCATGCTAAACACCAAATCTGTTGTTGTTAGTTGTAACTTCAAACCACAGTAACCATGCTAAACACCAAATCTGTTGTTGTTAGTTGTAACTTCAAACCACTGTTCTGTGTTGTTGTTAGTTGTAACTTCAAACCACTGTTCTGTGAACATGCTCTTCTCTCTGTCAGAACATGAATGTCAGCCCCACAATCCGACCTACTGTGCCAGACTATCAATGTCAGCCCCACAATCCGACCTACTGTGCCAGACTATCAATGTCAGCCCCACAATCCGACCTACTGTGCCAGACTATCAATGTCAGCCCCACAATCCGACCTACTGTGCCAGACTATCAATGTCAGCCCCACAATCCGACCTACTGTGCCAGACTATCAATGTCAGCCCCACAATCCGACCTACTGTGCCAGACTATCAATGTCAGCCCCACAATCCGACCTACTGTGCCAGACTATCAATGTCAGCCCCACAATCCGACCTACTGTGCCAGACTATCAATGTCAGCCACACAACCAGACCTACTGTGCCAGACCAGCAGTATATGCCCCCACAATCAGACCATCAGTATCAGACCTACTGTGCCAGACCATCAATGTCAGCCCCACAATTCGATCTACTGTGCCGACCATCATTATCAGCCCCCACAATCAGACCATCAGTATCAGACTTACTGTTCCAGACCATCAGTGTCAGCCACACAACCAGACCTACTGTGCCAGACCATCAGTATCGGCCTCCACAATCAGACCATCAGTATCAGACCTACTTTGCCAGACCATCAATGTCAGCCCCACAATCAGACCATCAATGTCAGCCCCACAATCAGATCTACTGTGCCAACCATCATTATCAGCCCCCACAATCATACCATCAGTGTCAGCCACACAACCAGACCTACTGTGCCAGACCATCATTATCAGCCCCCACAATAAGACCATCAGTATCAGACCTACTGTGCCAGAACATCAATGTCAGTCCCACAATCAGACCATCAATGTCAGCCCCACAATCAGACCATCAGTCAGTCTGAGCCGCACAATCAGACCATTAGTCGCACAATCAGACCTACTGTCTGAGCCCTACAATCAAGTCATGTGCTAGACTATCAATGTCCACAATCAGGCCTTCAGTGTCTGCCCCACAATTAGGCCTATAGTGCCAGACCGTCAGTCAGCCCCACAATCAGGCCATCAGTGTCCGCCCCACAATTGGGCTGTCAGTGTCAACCCCACAATCAGGCCTGCTTTGCCAGACCATCAATATGAGCCCCCACAATAAGACTGTATGTGTCGGGCCCCATAATCAGACCATCAGGGTCAGTCCCACAATCAGGATGTCAGTGTCAGCCCCACAATCAGGCCGTCAGTGTCAGCCCCACAATCAGGCCTACTGTGCCAGACCATCAGTCAGCCCCACAATCGGGCCTACTGTGCCAGACCATCAGTCAGCCCCAAAATCGGACCATCAGTCTGAGCCCCCACAATCAGACCTACTGTGCCAGACCATCAGTTAGATCCACAATCAGACTTCAGTGTCCGCCCCACAATCAGGCCATCTGTGTCAGACCCACAATCAGGCCTACTGTGCCAGACCATCAGTCAGCCCCAGAATCAAACTGTCAGTTCAGCCCCACAATCAGGCCTGCTGTGCCAGACCACCAGTCAGCCCCACAGACTGTCAGTGTCAACCCCAAAATCAGGCCTACTTTGCCAGACCATCAGTCAGCCCCACCCCTGCATCCGCCATTGTAATTGTTGTTGTTTTCTGTTTTTTTATAAAATGATGATTCTTAGTATAACCATTGGGCGAAACTATACGAGGACGAAACGTAGTTTGATTCATTAAGTACTGTCCTTTGTACAATTTTCTCTCCTTTGAGATGTCAAAAGGGAAGTAGGAAGTAAATTCGTTCTGCAAGATAAAAACAGGATGCAATTATGTTATACTTCCCCTGGCATTTTATAGGTAAGGTCAATTATGTTTCTTAATTAAATATTTTAGCTTATAGGAGACCATGCATGTTGTTTTTCTGAGTTTATTACTTATAATCTGACGGTGAGCGGAGTCGAACCAGAACCTGTCTTGAAGACTTGACCTAAGTTGAGGTTCCTAGGTTGAGGTTCTGGAAGCGGGTTCGTAATACTTTAGAATATGTCATCAACTGGACAGGTTGTATAGGGGCATGCCCGTATATGTTATTCCAATCAGGCCCATAGCTATGCTGAGGTACACCGAGGCACTCTGATGCCTCGTTAGAAGTTTGGGAAGGCCTAACGTTGTAGTACATGTGCTTTGGGGGGGTATAGAATCACTTGGCTTAAACGTCTGAAATGAAATGAAAATGTTTATTTAATTTCTGATTTAGATTTACCCTTTTAGTTGTATAATAGCAAAATTTCTAAAATTATTGTCCTGAAACTTTGATTTTTTAATTCATAACTTTCACATGACATCATCAAAATAAATTGACCAATCAGTAATCAATAAAATAAAACACCTCCACATTCTGGTAGGGGGTAAACTCGGTGTTTATCGTTGGTGCTCAACTGACTTTAGCCCTTTATAAAACTAGTTTATAGTGATAGTTATATTAAAAGCTTTATTAATTGTGTACATCTATGTATCTTCTTTTGGTGTTGTCGATTTTAAAACAGCAATATAGATACATTTAATTTAAATCATGGTCTAATGTTTTCATTTTTCATATAGAATTTGAGGATAAAGTCCGAGTAAACCCCTTTATTTTCACCTACTGAATATCTCAACCTACCAGAAGTTGACCAGATGTGAAAGTTATGAATAGGCGTTTTTGCACCAATATTTACATAATTTCATTTTATCCTTAAAAGTGCCAAACGTTTACAAGTTACCTTAATTGATGATTGCATTTTGACTTGTGTCCCTAAAATTTGTTAAAACAGCAAATATTTATTTCTGAGTTTATTGTGACAGTATGAATTTTTCGTTTCAAAAACACACTTCATTCAGGTAGTATAGAAGCACTTTTTCTGAGAGGTGTTGCACGTAGTGATATATTTTGCATGAAAAAATGTCCCAAATAATTTCACCGTGTACTTAGGCATTTTAATGGAATATCAAATAAAATCACTGAAATATACTTGTATTTGACCTAACTTAAAACCTAAAATCTGGCCTGGGGATAAACTAAAATGCAGAATCACATGTAAAAATCAACAGTTTTTCCGTGGAACATGTCCTCAGACCATGCGAGGAAGGGGTTTGCCTCAGTTAAATTTCAGGACTGGCTTTATAATGGGCCTGCCAATATTCAGGTGTCCAGAAATATGCATGATGGGCAATGGTTGTTTATATTTATATGGCAATCAGGGCAGGAAAATTTGTTATGGACTTACTCGTCCTTCATAAATTTTGAATGGGCAAATTGATAACTTTTTAAAGAATTTATCTGAATTACAACTCGTCCTGCATCATAGAGCACTTCATCGAGCGGACGAGTGGGGGCATATAGTAAGCGCACCGCTTTCTGTCTGTCTGTCCGGATTCTGTCCTTCTGTCCGGATTCCGTCATTCCGCAGTTTGTGTCCGGACTGTACCTTCAAAACCCCTGCATGGATTTTTGATTAACTTGGCACAAGTGATCACCATAACAAGACGATGTGTCGCACGCAAAATCCAGGTCCGTACCTTAAAGGTCAAGGTCACACTTGCAGTTCATAGGTCAAAAACAGGTACGCAATTTCGTGTCCGGACTGTAACGTCACAACCCCTGCAGGGATTTTTTAGATAACTTGGCACAAGTGATCACCATAACAAGACGATGTGTCGCGCGCACAACCCAGGTCTTCAAGGTCACACTTGGAGGTCAAAAGTCAAATTGTGTCCGGTCAATAACTCTGGCATATTATATACTTAGGTATAAAAAATAAATTGTCCAGAAATCAATTAATTAATATTTTAATCGGTCCATATTTTACTATCCCTTTGCTCTGTCAACTGCCGCTGATAATATTGTTTAACAGTTGTTTTATCAAGTTCTAAATTGTTTCAATTCCGCCAATGAGATCTTGCTTGTCCGGGTACGTTCTGTATATTTGGAGGCTGTTCAGGAATACAAAGATTTTCGGGTACGTTTCTCTATGCATCCACAGTCTAATTAAGGTTTGCAGGCAGTGTTTGCAAATCAGTAAGCTACACCCAATTACTTTTAGCTCTACTGATCAAAGATCAGCAGAGCTTATGCTGTGGTGCGGTGTCCGTCGTCCGTCCATCCATTAACTTTTTTTTGTAGTGACCACTCCTCTAAAACTTCTGGATGGATTTTCATGAAACTTTACAGAAATGTTGCCCATGAAGTCTAGTTGATCCTAGCTTAAATTCATGTTGGTGTGAAATCGAAGACGGCCGCCAAAGCTAAAAATAGATTTTTAAAAAACAAGTTTGTATCGACTACTTCTTGAAAACTATAAGTGATATTGATATGGGACTTTTTCTTAAATGATCAGCATGACATAATGTTGTTCCTTATCGAAAATAATTTTGATTCAACATTAAACATGGCTGCCCATCTTTGTTAACATAACGTTGTATAGTAAAAACTTGTAGCGACTACTCCTCTGAAACTACTTGGCAGATTTTCATGGAATTTCACAGGATTGTCTAATTGATCCTAGCAAAATTTCAGGTCCGCTGGAAATTCAAGATGGCTGCCATGGCTAAAAATAGATTTTTAAAAAACAAGTTTGTAGTGACTACTTCTTGAAAACTATAAGTGATATTGATATGGGACTTTTTCTGAAATGATCAGCATGACATGATGTTGGTCCTTGGTGAAAATCATTCTGATTTGACATTAAACATGGCTGCCAGCGACTATCTTTGTTTACATAGAGTGATATAGTAAAACTTTCTAGCGACTAATCCTCTGAAACTACTTGACGGATTTTCATGAAACTTCACAGGAATGTTGCTCTTGATGTCTAGTTGGTCCTAGCAAAATTTCACGTCCGCTGAAAATTCAAGATACCTGCCACGGCTAAAAATAGATTTTTAAAAAAAAAAAATTATACCGACTACTCTTCTTGAAAACTGTAAGTGGGACTTTTTCTAAAATGATCAGCATGGCATGAGTTGGTCCTTGTCGAAAATCGTTTTGATTCGACATTTATGATTAAACATGGCTGCCAGCAGCCATCTTTGTTTGCATAGAGTTATGTAGTAAAAACTTGTAGCAACTACTCCTCTGAAACTACCTGACAGATTTTCATGAAACTTCACAGGAATGCTGATCTAGCTTTCAAAACCTGCCAGTAGAGCTTCAAGGTTATTGACCTCTTGTTCATATATACATTTTCATAATTGGTGTGCTACTGTAGGATATCATTACGTGATGCTGCATTGTTATTTCTGGTCAAGAATAATTCAAGGTCTTGAATATGTACAGAGATGACTAGGTTTTTAGCTCTTCTGATCAAAGATCAGCAGAGCTTATGCCGTGGTGCGGTGTCCGTCGTCCGTCCAACTGTAAACTTTTTTTTGTAGTGACTACTCCTCTGAAACTACTGAATGGGTTTTCGCAGAAATGTTGCCGATGATGTCTAGTTGATCCTAGCAAAACTTCAAGTTGATGTGAAATTCAAGATGGCCGCCAAAGCTAAAAATAGATTTTCAATATACAAGTTTGTAGCGACTACTTCTTGAAAACTATAAGTGATATTGATATGCGTCTTTTCCTAAAATGATCAGTATGACATGATGTTGATCCTTGTCGAAAATTATTTTGATTCAACGTTAAACATGGCTGCCACCGGCCATCTTTGTTTACATAGAGTTATATAATGAAAACTTGTAGCGACTACTCCTCTGAAACTACTGGACGGATTTTCATGAAACTTCACACGAATGTTGCTCTTGATGTCTAATTGATCCTAGCAAAACTTCAGGTCGGCCGGAAATTCAAGATGGCCGCCACGGCTAAAAATAAATTTTCAAAAAACAAGTTTATGGCGACTACTTCTTGAAAACTATAAGTGATGTTGATATGGGCTTTTTCTAAAATGATCAGCATGTCATGATGTTGGTCCTTGTCGAAAATTGTTTTGATTCGATGTTAAACATGGCTGTCAGCGGCCATCTTTGTTTACATAGTGTTATCTAGTAAAAACTTGTAACGACTACTCCTCAGTAACTACTCGATGGATTTTCATGAAACTTTACAGGAATGTTGCTCTTGACGTTTAATTGAATCTAGCAAAATTTCAGGTCGGCCGGAAATTCAAGATGGCCGCCATGGCTAAAAATACAAGTTTGTAGCGACTACTTCTTGAAAACTATAAGTGATATTGATATGGGACTTTTTCTAAAATGATCAGTATGACATGATGTTGATCCTTGTCAAAAATTATTTTGATTTGACATTAAACATGGCCGCCAGTGGCCATCTTTGTTTACATAGTGTTATATAATGAAAACTTGTAGCGACTACTCCTATGAAACTACTTGATGGATTTTCATTAAACTTCACAGGAATGTTGACCTAGCTATCAAAAATCTATCAGTAGAGCTTCAAGGTCATTGACCTCTTGTTAGCTCTACTGATCGCTTATGCCATGGTGCGGTATCCGCCGTCCCTCCGTCTGTCCGTCTGTATGTAAACTTTTTTTGCAGTAAAACTACTGGATGGATTTTCATGAAACTTTGCAGAAATGTTGCCCATGATGTCTAGTTGATCCTAGCAAAACTTCACGTTGATGTGAAATTCAAGATGGCCACCAAAGCTAAAAATAGAGATCAGCAGAGCTTATGTCGTGGTGCGGTGTCCGTCGTCCGTCCGTCTGTCTTCCGTAAACTTTTTTTTTGTAGCGACTACTCCTCTGAAACTACTGAAAGGATTTTCATGAAACTTTACAGAAATGTTGCCCATGAAGTCTAGTTGATCTTAGCAAAAATTCATGTCGATGTGAAATCCAAGATGGCTACCAAATCTAAAAATAGATTTTTAAAAAACAAGTTTGTAGCGACTACTTCTTGAAAACTCTAAGTGATATTGATATGGGACTTTTTCTAAATTGATCAGCTTGACATGATGTTAGTCCTTGTCGAAAATCGTTTTGATTCGACATTAAACATGGCTGCAAGCGGCCATCTTTGTTTACATAGAGTTATTTAGAAAAGACTTGTAGCGACTACTCGTCTGAAACTACTCGACGGATTTCCCTGAAACTTCACAGGAATGTTGCTCTTGATGTCTAAATGATCCTAGCAACATTTCAGGTTGGTCGGAAATTCAAGATGGCCACCACAGCTAAAAATAGATTTTCAAGAAACAAGTTTGTAGCGAGTACTTCTTGAAAACATAAATGATATTGATATGGGACTTTTTCTAAAATGATCAGTATGGAATGATGTTGGTCCTTGTCGAAAATTATTTTGATGCGACGTTAAACATCTTCGTTTACATAGAATTATATAATGAAAACTTGTAGCGACTACTCCTCTGAAACTACTTGACGGATTTTCATGAAACTTTACAGGTATGTTGATCTAGCTATCAAAAACCTATCAGTAGAGCTTCAAGGTCATTGACCTCTTGTTTATTTAAATGTAAATCGAGGATTTAGGTTGGACAGCAAATATTGACCAGTGAGTGGAAGTCTTTGCCATGAGCTTGTTTGCGTTCAATTCATATCCAGCAGCAAACTGTCTTGTTCTACTGCAACATAGTGAACTGAATGACCTTAAAGGTTTTACCAAATGGCAACTTTTTACCCATGGTCCTATGGCAAAACGGCTCTCAACACTTAGTGAACATCAGCTAATTATACGCCCATCGTAAGATGGGACGTGTCATGTCAAGGCATTGTCTATCTGTGTGTCGTTTAACCTTTAGCTGATAAGTGACTATGGCTAATGACTTTCAAAGTTATTAGGTCATCAACAATGAAACTTTATCTTCAACATGGTAATGAATACATCTGATTCATTTTTTTAAAAAATGATTACCTTTCGAAAAAAGGTTTAACCTGGAACTACACTTTGTACTTCCAAACTAATGAAACTAACATGAATTTCCATGATTTTACATTATTTTCTTCAATATTGCTTACCATTGCAAATAATGTCTAAAACGGACCAGGTATATTATTATGGTTCGGCCCTGCTATAATGGCCCTGCATGTGTCTTATAAAAAAAAAGGCAGAAAAGATTGTGTTGGAACCATTATGAAGTAGTAGTGATGTAATAAATGCATTTAAAAAATTGTCTAGGTAGATAAGAGGATTTTTTTCTTTCTTTTTTTTCCTTTTTCCACATCAACAAAAGGTATGATGAAACACCAATTACTAGATTTAAAATGTTGAAACCTGAGTACATGACTTTGTATCTGAATTTCCAGTTGCCACAACAGATTTGGTTTTGTAAAGAAAAAAATATTCCACAGGTCCTATTACTGGTCTATTAAATGCCCTGAACAGCACTTGCCTGTGATAATTGTAATGAACAACAGCACTTGCCTGTGATAATTGTAATGAACAACAGCACTTGCCTGTGATAATTGTAATGAACAACAACACTTGCCTGTGATAATTGTAATGAACAACAGCACTTGCCTGTGATAATTGTAATGAACAACAGCACTTGCCTGTCATAATTGTAATGAACAACAGCACTTGCCTGTCATAATTGTAATGAACAACAGCACTTGCCTGTGATAATTGTAATGAACAACAGCACTTGCCTGTGATAATTGTAATGAACAACAGCACTTGCCTGTCATAATTGTAATGAACAACAGCACTTGCCTGTCATAATTGTAATGAACAAAACAGTAAAGAATGTGACTTGTCAATGCAGTTTCTGATGAAAGAAAGATAACCTGTAACATGAAGTAGAGTGAAAGAAGGGAAGAAAATGAGTTTGAGAGAGAGAGAGGAGAGTAATATACTGTAACCTGAGAAAGAATGATACAGAGAGAAATAGAGGAATGAGAGTGGAGATACAGAGCAGAGACGGGGAATGGCGGGGAGGGAGGAGAGGGAGGGAGTGTCAGGGAGGGCAGAGAGAGGGGAGTGTCAAGGACGGAAGTGAGAGGGGGAGTGTCAGGGAGGGAGGAGAGAGGTGGAGTGTCAGGGAGGGTGGAGAGAGGGAGTGTCAGGGAGGGAGGAGAGAGGGGGTGTGTCAGGGAGGGAGGAGAGAGGGGGAGTGTCAGGGAGGGCAGGGAGAGGTGAGTGTCAGGGAGGGAAGTGAGAGGGGGAGTGTCAGGGAGGGAGGAGAGAGGGGGAGTGTCAAGGAGGGTGGAGAGAGGGGGTGTCAGGGAGGTAGGAGAGAGGGATAGTGTCAGGGAGGGAGGAGAGAGGGGGAGTGTGGGGGAGGGAAGAGAGAGGGGGAGTGTCGGGGAGTGAGGGAGATGTGCACTTATACACAGGCTACCATTGTGTCAAGATGCCCATTAATAAAATTATATAACAGGAAATGTGTTAATCCACTTATCATTATTTATCATTCATTTTACTTCCTGTTTACTAGTACATGGTTTTATCTGTCTAGGATATCAGGCTTGGATCCAGTGGAGGGGTGGCAATTACGCAGGGACCTCATAAAATATGTGAAGTGAAGAAAATTATAGGAAATGCCTCTTTAAATCTGTGAAGTCAAGAAAATTATATTATAGTTAACACACATTAAAGGGACTCACGCCAATCTTGTAGTATTTATCAAACATTAAAATTAACACATACATTTATTAGTCCATTATAATCATTTTGACTTTAAATCTGCATATAAATAAAATGTGGAGTTTTTTTCTTCATTTTAATGGTGCAATATAATCAGCAATTAGTGATGTACAAAAACGATTTGATTTGAAGTAGTCACGTAATTATTAATAATGATTGGCAAATAATTATACAAGTTACGTAGAAAACCTAACATGAATACGAGAGTTAAATAAAAAGAAAGATAGCCGTGCGTCTCTCTTGACAAATTTTATCTTTAAACCCTTAAAGAGGCTCTACCTATATCTTTTTGTCCACCAATTGATATAAACTTTACTTAATTATAAAGAGGACTATGAAAAAGGTAAATGGCAATAATTTCACCCAATGTAATATGCGTTTTGCTGGGAAAAAAACAGGATTGAAAAGATCGGATTTTTGAAATTGTATTCATAATTGTTTTAGACAAGCCGATTGCGGAGATTTCCCGATCTTATTCGTTTACAATCGGAACTACCTCGTCTGATTAGCGAAGAGTTCTGATCGATTCGTTTGCTATCGGAACTGCGCCGAATAGTTTGTAATTGCATTGCGCATGTCCGAGAAAATCGTAAAAACTCGTAGTTCTCCGGAATAAACGGCAGGAATAAACGGCTGGGCAGCATTTTATTCAAGATATTGTTTTGATCATAATTAATAATTTACAGACCTGGAATACGAACCATGTTTCTTCTTAGAATACTCATAAAATAGCTTTGTATACATATAAATGCAGTAATATTGAGTATTTAATATTTTAAATCGCGTAGATATAGGTAGTGCCTCTTAAACCCGCTACATATATATTTATAATGTAATGCACATGTGCTTTCTTTTAATGAAGACCATTCCATTTATGTGACAAAGGGTGTTTTGGGGAAATGACTGATCAGCAGCCAGACATTGTAAACCCTACTCGCTGGCTGATCTGGATTTACAATGGATGCAAAGATTATTATAGTCGTGCTTAGCGGGTAAAGGGTTAAACATCTGAGTTTGAGGATAAGAAATAAACAAAAGGGTCTCTTGGACACTCTATAAAGTTTTATAATATTTTTTTAATTTCAAGAATATAAAATAATTTTACGAATTTTCTGCCAATTTGAATGAATGTTGCTAAAATATAGTTAATTTCTTCAACATCCAATATTGCTGATAATCTCTTGAAAAAATTGTCAAATTTGCTGAAAAATGTCAAAATCCTGTTGAGCATATTTATTTGTTGTTAACTTGTGACAAGTTTTTCTCCCTCTTTTTTCTTCAGAAAGTCTCCTCATCCCCCAACACAGTTGAATCTGTCACTGTGTATAAGGATATAGTAGTTCAACCAGTAGTCAACTATATACTATTCACACTTCATTGTCTCTAGCGATCGTGTCTAGGATGTACAGAGGTACAATACTGAACAGAAACTGTATCTATATATTTTAAAACTGTTAAAACTGTTAGAAATACAGTATCAAAAAGTGTTCAATCAAAAACCAGCCAGCTATAGATACGGAATGTCCAATATAGAATCTTAAAATCTGGACTATATCATCACTTGGAAACACAGGGTACTATAGTAACACATATAATCTTGAATACACTATAATTTCAATTATTGTTCGATTAATCATCATTAAAGCAAACAGCAGTGAATGAGTATATATGTTTTTAATTGAATCTTAAAGGGACACATGGCAATATTTAAACATTTATTATGCCCCCTCTTAGAAGAGGGGATATTATTATTACTTTGCACTTGTTGTTCGGACATCTGTTGGTCTGTCCCGTGTTTGATTCCTGCTCTCTAAGTTGAGTAAACTCATTATTTCAATCTTTACAGAACTTGTTCACAACGTTTATCGTCACAGTGTCTATAGGAAAAGCCTTATTGCTCCAACAACACCAGAGTTAGGGTTCTTGAATTTGTAAAGAAATAAAAATTATGTCTTCCACGTAATAACTTAAGATTTAAAATCCAGTCTTCAGGAAACTTGGTCACAATGTCTTGATCAAGTTTGATACCAGCCTGATGGCTCCAGAAACACCGGGAGTTATGGCATGAATTGATAACAAAAAAATCCAATACTATGTATTTTACTTTAAAGCTACAGGTTAACATTGAAATATTAAGGAAACAGAATTCAGAAATTTATATATTTATATTTTACCATGTTTTACCTAATTATTGATATATAAGGGCTAAACCATAATCATTTGTTGTGAGCTATTTCTGAAACAATTAAGTATGATTTCTAAATGTTCATGAAAAAAGTGGCAATCAGCAAGTTTATTTTGCATTAAAAAGCGAGTTTGTTAAGAAACCTGATTGCTGTGTGTCCCTTTAAAGTCTGGATATGTCATTACTTGTAAGCTAAGTGAAACTTCCATTGCTATTCATATAAATGCTATTTCTTGTCTAGGATCTAGATGTCTGTGTATATCATCACTTGAGTATTGCTGAAGTGCAGGATGTCCTTTTTTGTAAACGTTTACTACCAGATCTCCGAGATTTTGGATTTACCATCATCAGTTACTCAAAATCTCTGGACAGTCTGTCTGTAAACTGTATTGCACTAGTTTTGAAATTTCAAGTAGTTGTGTTTGTTAATGGATGTATTTTGATGATTATGTATCTTTGTAGAACTGAATTGAATTCTTGATATCAGTCTGTTACTTAAAGGGACACACGGCAAAATTGAGGTATTTATCGAACATTGAAAGTGTGTGTGTGGGTATAATTTTAATGTTTCTAAGTTCCTGCACCTTCAGTGGTAGTCATGGCTATAATATTTTTTGTTTCTTTATACAATTTGAGACAACTCATGCTATCCTAGAACAAATATGCTGAAGTAAATCCCCTTTGAATTTTTTGGCTTCAAAAATAAGTAGTGGAGAAAACTTTTCAGAAAAGGATGATAACAATATTTATTTTTATTATGATTGCTAAAAATCTAAACTAAAATCACTGAGAAAGCAGTCTACCTTTAATGGGTACCAAGCCAAGTGGGGCATGCTAGATTGTGACTAACAGAACAACATTGTCACAGTTGAGCAAGGACATCCTATATAATATATACTGTGTGGTCTCATTTCATTGGTTGATTTATTTTGTAGCATTTCCATTTCATCTGTCTGCCATGCTCTAATTTCTGATAACTGGCAGTTAGAGTACACCAGTCATGCTAACAGGTGTTATTTTCAATTAAATGATTTACAACTATGCAAATACAAAGGAAATGTCAGCGACCATTCTACAAAATTAGAATTTTTAAGAATTTATTAAAGCATGATATGAATTAATATTATCCAAAACTGTCCGAGTCATCGAGTTTAATATTAATAAGAACTGTAGAAGTCACCGAGTTTAATATTAACAAGAACTGTAGAAGTCAACGAGTTTATTATTAAAGAACTAGCCGAGTCTTTGAGTTTAATATTAACAAGAACTAGTCAAGTGATCAAGTTTAATATTACCGTATAATCCCTAATAAACGCCAAGAAAACCAAAATGCATCGGATTTTAAGTTTTCTAGTGATTGTGTGTGTTCCATTGTGAATGAAACAGATTAACTTGCATCTTTTGGTAAGTTTTAAAAAAAATATTTCTGAAAAAATGGTGGTGGGGAAGTGGGGGAGGAAGTGGGGGAGCGTTTATTAGGGGAGGGGCATTTATTAGGGATTATATGGTAACAAAAACTAGCCGAGTCACTGAGTTTTCCAGATCAAACTACCTATATCATTAACAGTAATAAATCGGACAGGTCATGGGACCTAGTTAAGTGCATATGAACAGTGAATATGAAACTGGAACACATGATGATGGTTGTATTCGTATTTAGATTGACATCCGCACTGTAAAGTTGATTGATTGAATTGGATTTTATAGTCGCACCAACAGCTAAGGTCATATGGCGACTTTCCAGCTTCCATTGGTGGAGGAAGACCCCAGGTGCCCCTAAGGGCAATTTTCGTGCACGGGCGGGCACCTGGGTAGAACCACCGACGTTCCGCAAGCCAGCTGGATAGCTTCCTCACATAAAGATTCTTAGGCCCCTGAGGGATCGAACCTACAGCGGTGAGGGGCAAGTGATGCACTGTAAAGTAAACAGTATTCATAACCTATAAATTGTTATGAATGAAGATCGCAGTGTGTCAAATGTACTTGATATTATGTAAAGATTACTGTTTCTATCAAAACACTGAAATAGTTATACAGTTGTATACACTTAAGTGATTATTATATCACTTTAAAACTTCTTCAATTGACACAATAATGTCAGTTTAAAAAATCAAAATTATTTATAGACATGTATAAGTAAATATTGTGCCAGTCGTGAATACATATAAAACAGTCTATTAAATCATTTTAGAATTATTTTATTATTACAATTTTGTGTTTCTGGATTTCAAGAACCTCATTACTCAATGTCAAGTAAAACCTCAATGACTTCTGAGAAAGTAATGAGTTTTAAATTAACTGGCTTCATTGGTCCAATTTTTATCACTGAACCAATCAGAATGCTTCCTTTATATTTTCATATTTTCATTTGGTTGTTTCTATCATGACATCACATTCTGGTATTATAACATCACATCCTGGTATTATGACATCACGTCATGCCATTATGATGCAACTCAGTGTGCTCTGAGAACTGAAGATGTTCACATTTTCTAAGTATCAAGTTTCGAGTAGAGAATGTTGAGTTTCGAGTAGAGAAAATTGAGTTTCGAGTAGAGCAAATTGAGTTTCGATTGAGAATATCGAGATTCAAGTAGAGAAAATCTCAGTTTGAAAAGTACCAACAGAAAACGGTCAAATAATATCAGCAAAAAGCCAATGATGTTATAGAGGCACAGAGATGTGTATCCAAGTATTTTCATCTTTATCTTATAATCACATTCTGTCTAATTAATACCCTTACATAAGCCCTTGTAACAGTAACATCAAGTTTCCAAGTTTATTTTGTACAGTAAGACCCGTGATCTTACTCCAGGACAAAAAAGATTGATTTCAGTGATCGTTTGGGATTGATAATTGATATATATACTCAAATTTGGTCAATTGTAGGGGCCCTTATATACTCTCCATATGATATATAAAGCGACTGTTGGGCAAAAATGCAAATTATTGGGTCTAGACCCTATAATCTGTCATCAGTATCATACGTCCATTGACAAGATAATTCGATGGTGTAGGGGATGCAACTCTGTTCGAAAAAAATTATTGGGTCTTGGACCCGTCAACTAAATTTCGACCCAACAATTGAGTAAGGACCCAACAATCGCTTCTGAGATTTATTTAAGGCCCGAAAACTGACCAAATTTAAAACTATATATATATAAACTATATATATATTATATATATATCTATATCAGCATATGGTTAAATTTCTGCTATATATGTGTACTTCAATATAGATTCCTTTAAAATTAATATTTCTGAATTATTTTACAATGTAGCATTTACTATTATTAGTCCACTACCAGTGTATTACCAGGGTAGACTATAAGTTTACTCTCCATCTGTCTGTCCCACTGTCTGTATGTCCCTCCCTCCGTCTGTCTGTCCCTCTGTCTGTATGTCCCTCCCTCCGTCTGTCTGTCCCTCTGTCTGTATGTCCCTCCCTCCGTCTGTCTGTCCCTCTGTCTGTATGTCCGGATTGTGATTGTGGACAGTACTGACACCTCCACACATGTTTATGAAATGTGCCCGTGCAGGTTTTTGTTCCATTTTAATTTGGCCGCTGGAGCTATTTTTAGCTCAACTGATCAGAGATCAGCAGAGATCAGAGATCAGCAGAATCAGCAAAGCTTATGCCGTGGTGCGGTGTCCGTCGTCCGTCGGTCCATCCGTCTGTCCGTAAAGTTTTATTTGTAGCGACTTCTCCTCCGAAACTACTGGATGGATATTCATGAAACTTTGCAGAAATGTTGCCCATAAAGTCTAGTTGATCCTAGCAAAAATTCATGTTGATGTGAAATCAAAGATGGCCACCAAAGCTAAAAAAATACAAGTTTGTATAGCGACTACTTCTTGAAAACTATAAGTGATATTGATATGAGACTTTTTCTAAAATGATCAGCATGACATGATGTTGGTCCTTGTCAAAAATCGTTTTGATTCGACGTTAAACATGGCTGCCAGTGGCCATCTTTGTTTACATAGAGTTATATAGTAAAAACTATTAGCGACTACTCCTCTGAAACTACTTGGCGGATTTTCATGAAACTTTACAGGAATATTGCTCTTGATGTGTAATTGATCCTCGCAAAATTTCAGATCGGCCAGAAATTCAAGATGGCCACCACAGCTAAAAATAGATTTTTAAAAAATAAGTTTGTAGCGACTAGTTCTTGAAAACTATAAGTGATATTGATATGGGACTTTTTCTAAAATGATCAGCATGACATGATGTTGATCTGAGTCGAACATTATTTTGATTCGACTTTAAACATGGCTGCCAGTGGCCATCTGTGTTTACATAGAGATATAGTAAAAACTTGTAGCGACTACTCCTCTGAAACTACTTGACGGATGTTCATGAAACTTCACAGGAATGTTGCTCTTAATCTCTAGTTGATCCTAGACAAATTTCAGGCTGGCCGGAAATTCAAAATGGCCACCATGGCTAAAAATAGATTTAAAATAAATAAATTTGTAGCGACTACTTCTTGAAAACTGTAAGTGATATTGATATGTTTACATAGATTTATATAGTAAAAACTTGTAGCGACTACTCCTCTGAAACTACTTGACACATTTTTATGAAACTTCACAGGAATGTTGCTCTTGATGTCTAATTGATCCCAGATTTTTTTTAGGTCGGCCGGAAATTCAAGATGGCCGCCATGGCTAAAAACAGATTTTTATAAAAAGTTTGTAGCAACTACTTCTTGAAAATTGTAAGTGGTATTGATATGGGACTTTTTCTAAAATGATCAGCATGACATGATGTTGATCCTTGTCGAAAATTATTTTGAATCAAAATTAAACCTGGGCACCAGTGGCCATCTTTGTTTACATAGAGTTTGTATAGTAAAAATTTGTAGCGACTACTCCTCTGAAACTACTAGACGGATTTTCATGAACTTCACAGGAATGTTGCTCTTGATGTCTAGTTGATCCTAGCACAATTTCAGGTCGGCCGGAAATTCAAGACGGCCACCACGGCTAAACATAGATTTTAAAAACAAGTTTGTAGCGACTACTTCTTGAAAACTGTAAGTGATATTGATATGGGACTTTTTCTGAAATGATCAGCATGACAAGATGTTGATCCTTGTCGAAAATTATTTTGATTCGACATTAAACATGGCTATCAGTGGCCATCTTTGTTTACCTAGAGTTATATAGTAAAAACTTCCAACTTGTAGCAACTACTCCTCTGAAACTACTTGACAGTTTTTATGAAACTTCACAGGAATGCTGACCTAGCTATCAAAATCTATCAGTAGAGCTTCAAGGTCATTGACCTGTTGTTCTGTATTCGATAACTGCGTTATATGATTATGGATTAACGGCTTCAGGTATTTTTTATGAAATGTCCCATGTGTAATAAGGTAAGAAAATAATCAGATGTATTCATCGTGTCATGTTGAAGATGTGTACAAAGTTTTCACATTTTCTAAATATCGAGTTTCCAGTAGAGAATGTCGAGTTAGTTTTGAGTAGAGAAAATCGAGTTTTGAGTAGAGAATATCGAGTTTCGAGTGGAGAATATCGAGTTTCCAGTAGAGAAAATCGAGTTTTGAGTGGAAATATTGAGTTTCGAGTAGACAACATCGAGTTTTGAGTGGAGAAAATTGAGTTTTGAGTAGAGAATATCGAGTTTCGAGTGGAGAATATCGAGTTTCGAGTGGATAATATCAAGTTTCGAGTGGAGAATATCGAGTTTCCAGTAGAGAAAATCGAGTTTCGAGTGGAAATATTGAGTTTCGAGTAGACAGTATTGAGTTTCGAGTAGACAGTATTGAGTTTCGAGTAGAGAAAATCTAAGTTCAGAAAATTATCAACAGAAAACAGTCAAATAATATCAGCAATGATGTTATAGAGGCAGCAGAGATGTATCCATTTTCATCTTTATCTTATAATCACATTCCGTCTTATTAATACCCTTACATAAGCCCTTGTAACAGTAACATCAAGTTTCCAAGTTTATTTTGTACAGTATATCATAAATGATGACTCGTGACCTTACTCCAGGACAAAAAAAAAGGATGGGTTTCAATGATTGTTTAGGATTGATAATTGACTCTTGATAATTATCAACTTGAAAACAATTTCCAGGCAACTCTTATGATCAAGACTCACCTTCTCTGACAGTGAATGCATTCTAATGTACATATGAAAGGCTACATTGATTTATTTTTTTTCACAAAGAAATGCAAGCCATGGAAAACCATTCCATTACTGTATTCTTTTTTGTTCATATAGTTGTTTTGTTAATAGTTATTTCAACCGTTCATTGTTTTCTCCTTTTTCACTGTCTACACGCTTGTTATTGTTCTACTTTTTGGACGGTGCCCTAAGTAGTGGGAATTCTAGCGCACAACGAATTTCTACTAGAAACCAAAGAGCACCAGATGACGGGGCGATAAAAGTAGTACCGTCTGCCAGGCTGTAAATGGGCAAAAGATCCGAATATTGACAACCTATTGATAAATATTTAAGAGTTGATAAACATTAAGTGATTTTAACTTAAGTTTAAGTAATACACTGTAGGAGGGATTTGATCCTGTACAAATTAATGTGCATATGTCTTAAAACGTAAACAAGTGTCTACATGAGGTTGGGGGTAAAAGCCGTACCGTACCGTACCATTCCGAAATATAACGAAAACATCAGGTGCGTAGTACGGAGAACACCGAACCTAGCAATAAATAGTTTAGTAATGAATCTAGTATAGATTATCGGTATATTATCAGTGTATGTTTCACAATTAGCATGCATACATGAAATAGATATACACTGAACAAAATTACTAAGTATTAACTTTTGTATCAACTAATTTTCTTATTTTAAATATATTTTAGAATAGATATATGATAAGTATTTTGTTTTGACACATACTTTGTAAAACATTTATTTTTTGTTTAAATTGTTACATCTTTTGTTACCCTCCCCTTATATGAAAACATGAAATGTACTGATAAAACACATAATATGAGTCAAAGATCGCTTAAAGATATAAATTTCTTAAAATTGGTATGAAATAATAGAAAAAAACATAAAAATTTGGCCCATTTATCGCAGATTTTCCATCTATAAAAAAATGAAATATGGATAATCTTAAATTACCTCCCTTTACATTGAATATTGTTTGAAATTCAAGTCACTGTAATTCAGCGTTAACATTAAATATTTCGAAAATTTCTTTTGCAAACGCATTTGTAGTGGTAATGCTAGTAAAACATGATGTCAAAATAATTTTAACTGGCATATTTTAGAATTAGGAACATCGAAAGCTTCACTAATTCGAAGTACTTAATAAAATCCTATATACCCAGTTGTATAAGTGTTATAACTTATTTCTAAGAAAACACATTGACTTAAAAGTTTTAAAATATGTTCATGCAATCAGAGCAGATGATTTACACTCGTTATTTTGCAGTTTAACCGTATCTCTAATCAAGCTCAAAATACACAAAACAATGAGAATATTATTCACATATTCTTAGGTTGATACTTAGCAATTTGGTTTAGTATATATCAGATGTAATTGAATAATAAATAGAATCCGTGCCATATGTACATTTGAAGAGTAAGTAATTTGATTACCATGATATTAAATTGAAACCTTTTATCACATTACATCATGGTAACTATCAAAGGCCAATCATAAATTCGCCAGTACAAGAGATTATATAACTTTGTCATACTGCAAAGAAAATCCTCAGGATTTCATTGGTCAATGCGCCGTAGACATGAGCCCATGTCTACGTCTCGCGACGTGAACATGGGACGAATTCCCCTTAGATAACCCATTACTCGAATACACAAAAACAAAATGGCGACGATAACGTTGCCGATTCGTTTTGGAAACCGCCAATTGTTTCCTTCCTATCGCTTTTTTGCGCGTTCCACTGTGTGTAACAGTCTGAAATAATCGTAAGTGTATTGTTTTTGGCAATTTTATAGATAATAAAACATTAATATAGTGACAAAATACGTTTATTTTATTAAAAAATCCGCCAAATTTAAGACAGAGCGATGACGTCACGCAAGTAAACAACGTCTAGTTAGAGGCACGTTACGGGGAAATTGGCGCAATAAAAATTAAATCGTGTTTTTCTTAAATAAATGGTTAAAACGTTGAAGTATGAAAAATTCGTTATTAGGATTCCTGACAGGGAACATGGGCTCACATTCCCTGCCTGGAAATATATATTCCCCCTCGCCTAACGGCTCGGGTGAATATAATTTCCAGGCAGGGAATGTGAGCCCATGTCCCCTGTCAAGAATCCTAATAACTAATAATGTACCACAGACATCTCTTTATCAAACCATACAATTAATTTCATCAATTCAGTTCATTTCAATATTTTATTTGGCATAACATTTACATGTTTATTGCATAAACAAGGCGGAATACAATACACAATCTTTCAGAGAAGAGTACAAACAAACATACTTCATTTAGAGAATGAATACATATATTTACAGTGGAATAGTTATAATTATTACGTTCTATCAATGGCATGTTATCACATTTTATTACCATTACCAATATTGTGTTTAAAAAGCATTTATATTTAAGGAATTCAGAACAATACATAGAAACTCTGGCTACCGTTACATCAGACTACATGTATTTTTTGTTATTATTATTTTTTTATATTTACTTATCCTAATTCAATGAAATGTGTTTTGTTTTAGCCATATCGCCACCGAAAACGTCTTTGCAGAAATCCTATTATTCAGACATTCAAGGGGCGATAACTCTGTCATGCATGATGGAATCTGATTGGTTTTTCGAAAACAATCGAGATCTCATGTATACGTATGTTGTGACCAGCTTTCTCTGACATTTTCATTTTACAATTATTCCCCTTTGACACATAAAATTTAAAAATTTCTACATAACTTCATATAGAATTGCCGTTGTCCGTATGTCTTTCCGTCCGGTCCCATAACTTTGGTAATGCCTCATCTGATTTCAATAATATTTTTGCACAAATGTTCACCACCTTAGTACGCAAACCCTTTTTTAGCTCTACTGGCCAAGGGCCAGCAGAGCTTATGGGATGCTGTGTTGTCCGTCGTCCGTCGTCTGTCTGTCTGTCTGTCGTCTGTCTGTCGTCTGTCTGTCGTCCGTTAACTTTTCTTCAAACGACTTCTCCTCAGAAACCGCTTGGCTAATTTTGACCAAACTTCACGTGCATGATCCTTAGATGAATGTTTTTTAGATTTGTTAAAATTAGTTCAACGCTACATCCAAGATGGCTGCCATTACCATATATGGTCGAAACCTTAAAAAATGTTCTTCTCCAGAACCGCTGGACAGATTTCAACAGTTTTTCTTTTAAAATGATCGCCAACGCCTAGACTATCAAGTTTGTTCAAATAAAGTCCCCGGGGTCAAAAATGGCCGTGCCCCGGGGGTCCAAAATTTGTATATTGAGGTTTTGCATGTTTTTCAAATAGACATATAGGAAAAAACTTTAAAAAATCTTCTTCTCTGAAACCACAAGGCACAGAGCTCTCATGTATTACATGTAGCATCAGCTTATGGTCCTCTACTAAGTTTGTTCAAATGGTGACCCTGGGGTCAAATTTGTCCCCGCCCCGGGGGTCACAGTTTTACATAGACTTAAAAAGGATTTTTTTTTTAAAAATCTTCTTCTCAGAAACTACAACAGCCAGAGGTTTGATATTTTGCATTTACTATAAGCTTATGGTCCTTTACCAAGTTTGTTCAAATGGTGACCTTAGGGTCACATTTGGCCCCGCCCCAAGGCTCACATGTTTTACATAGACATGTATAGGGAATTCTTCAAACGACTTCTCGTCAGAAACCGCTTGGCTAATTTTGACCAAACTTCAAATGGATGATCCTTAGATGAATGCTTTTTAGATTTGTTAAAATTAGGTCGGCGCTACATCCAAGATGGCTGCCATTACCATATATGGTCGAAACCTTAAAAAATCTTCTTCTCCAGAACCGCTTGACAGATTTCAACAGTTTTTCTTTTAAAATGATCGTCAACGCCTAGACTATCAAGTTTGTTCAAATAAAGTCCCCGGTGTCAAAAATGGCCGTGCCTCGGGGGTCCAAAGTTTGTATATTGAGGTTTTGCATGTTTTTCATATAGACATATAGGAAAAAAGTTTAAAAAATCTTCTTTTCTGAAACCACAAGGCACAGAGCTCTCATGTATTACTTGTAGCATCAGCTTATGGTCCTCTACTAAGTTTGTTCAAATGGTGACCCTGGGGTCAAATTTGTCCCCGCCCCGAGGGTCACAGTTTTACATAGACTTATATAGGATTTTTTTTTAAAAATTCTTCTTGGAAACTACAAGAGCCAGAGGTTTGATATTTTGCATTTACTATAAGCTTATGGTCCTTTACCAAGTTTGTTCAAATGGTGACCTTAGGGTCACATTTGGCCCCGCCCCAAGGCTCACATGTTTTACATAGACATGTATAGGGAATTCTTCAAACGACTTCTCGTCAGAAACCGCTTGGCTAATTTTGACCAAACTTCAAATGGATGATCCTTAGATGAATGCTTTTTAGATTTGTTAAAATTAGGTCGGCGCTACATCCAAGATGGCTGCCATTACCATATATGGTCGAAACCTTAAAAATGATCGTCAACGCCTAGACTATCAAGTTTGTTCAAATAAAGTCCGCGGTGTCAAAAATGGCCGTGCCTCGGGGGTCCAAAGTTTGTATATTGAGGTTTTGCATGTTTTTCATATAGACATATAGGAAAAAAGTTTAAAAAATCTTCTTTTCTGAAACCACAAGGCACAGAGCTCTCATGTATTACTCGTAGCATCAGCTTATGGTCCTCTACTAAGTTTGTTCAAATGGTGACCCTGGGGTCAAATTTGTCCCCGCCCCGAGGGTCACAGTTTTACATAGACTTATATAGGATTTTATTTTTAAATCTTCTTCTCGGAAACTACAAGAGCCAGAGGTTTGATATTTTACAATTATTATAAGCTTATGGTCCTTTACCAAGTTTGTTCAAATGGTGACCCTGGGGTCACATTTGGTCCCGCCCCAAGGGTCACATGTTTTACATAGACATGTATAGGGAAAAACTTAAAAAATCTTCTTCTCTGAAACTGCAAGAGCCAGAGGTTTAATATTTTGCTGTTGCTATAAGCTTATGGTCCTTTACCAATTTTGTTCAAATGCTGACCCTGGGGTCACATCTGGCCCCGCCCCGGGGGTCACAGTTTTACATCAATGCTTGTTTTAAATTTTTCAATTTCTTTATTTTTTATTTTTTTATTTTCTTTTTTTTTTATTATTATTTTTTTTCATATCTTTTGTTTAATTTTTTTTTTTTTTTTTTTTATTTATTTATTTTTTTTTTTTTTTTAAATTTTTATTATCTCTACTGGCCAACTTGGAAAACCAGCCAGATCAAACCAGTAATGACGGAGTTACCGCTCTTGATATAGTTAAAAATGCTATATTTTCCTCTTTAAGACGATAGTCACTCGCTTCATTGATGTCATAAGAGCCATATTAGCCAGTAGAGCGTCCACAGGCCCTCTTGGGCCTCTTGTTTATCGGAATCAATACTTTCTGAGTGGCACCGTTCATTAGCACTTTCAGTGCTTTGATTTTTTGTGTTTTCATCGCCCACTATGATTGAAGGTAAATGCCGTAAGGATACCTAGTGGTATTCTTCTTTGAAATTTGAAAAGATTAAATACTAGTTATATTAGTATTTAGCATTCAGATATGGATACTCTCTTCCTATGGGCATGCGCATTGTATATGTGGTACGTTTACGAATTATTGGTAGAACTTGTTACCCGACCAATTTGTCTTTATAATATATTTACCCTATATACGTTGATATTACTTTGTAAAATATTGGAAATAAAATACTTAATATTGGTATGTCTCTTCAATTAGACAAATGTAAGTGTTTATAATAATATCTGTATGCCAGTCATTCGAATCAATGTTCAATACTGTTGTTTATATTGTATAGTACATGCACGATGTTGCCTCCTGAGAGTAACTAGAAGGGTGTTCTATGGAACACTTGTGTCGCCTGCCGTGTGCTCATTTACAACGTTAAGTTGCAGTTTAAAGTTTTATAAAATGGGGCATAACTCTGACGAAATGAAAGTCAGAGCTATTGGACATGTGTAACGACATTCCTTGAGGTGAGATGAATATGTGTGTGAAGTTTTATGAACATAGGTCAAATACTTTGCAATTTATGGCCAAGGTTACCTTGCAGGTTAAAGTGTAACGGACGGACGGACTACGACGAAAGACGGACGACTGACAAAGTGATTCCTCAATTTTCTCTAAATGTCAACTGGAAACTCGATATTTTCAATTCGAAACTCGAGAAAGTCAACAGGTTGACTCAAAAACCGATAATGTCATATTGTGACTAGATTTTAATATTTTGTAAACAGATTTAACTGTCAACACATACTAGTTCTTATCTAGAAACAAACAAGCGCTGTTTTCTGCAGCTACCTGTGACTATGTTATTATGTGGGTGGGTGGGTGGGCGAGGGTGCGTTCCACCGCACCTCCATAGTAAGGGATTGGCCTAAGTTAAATTTTAGGCTGGTTACGGGCCTGTCACACGTTTTTTACACATGTGCAATGCAATCATTCTAAATGCACCCTCCAACCCCCACTCCTCGCCCCTAAATGCATGAGTGCACGTGTAAGTGTTTACCCTGATTTTTAAACCAATCAGATGGCTCAGAATTGCAAATACTGGTTCACTGTAGTATCACACCAGATGGCACTTCTGCACTCATCTGTGTAATCGTTTACAACCAGACTATGTTGATTGATCATCGAGTATGAATAGGTGCTTTCATTTTTTCTTGTTTAAACAAAATATATTTGTCTTTAGTTATCTACTATAAATTGTTTCATTATTTAAAACAGTAAAAGTTATATAATACATTCACGATTTAGAGTCTTAAACATGTAAAAAGTACAGGAAAATAGTCCCCACTAATCTTTACCGCCTTCACTAACTAATTTTCATGTGCCAACTAGGTTTTTCTCCACTCGAAACTCAGTATTCTCTACTCGAAACTCGATATTTTCTACTCGAAACACAAATTTCTCTACTCGAAACTCGATCTTTTCTACTCAAAACTCAAATTTCTCTACTCAAAACTCGAATTTATCTACTCAAAACTCAATCTTTTCTACTCTAAACTCAAATTTCTCTACTCGAAACTCAAAATGAATCTCAAATTTCGAAACTCGAAACTCGATCTTTTCTACTTGAAACTTGAATTTCTCTACTCGAAACTCGAATTTTTCTCGAAGCTTGATCCTTTCTACTCGAAACTCGAATTTTTCTCGAAGCTTGATCCTTTCTACTCAAAACTTGATTTTTTCTACTCGAAACTCGAAGAAAAGAACTCCTTGAACTGAATGAGCATTTAAATTGCTGTGAGAAAGAGATTAAGAGTGTTTGTATCTCTCAATGAGTAATGAGTTTCTTGAAACCAAGAATCATAAACTTCTATATATAGAATAATTCTAAAATTATTTAATAGACTGTTTTAAGGCATACTACTTTCAGTTGGCTTTATGAAAGCATGTAATAGGCACAGAATACAGGCTATATAATGTTCTGTTGTAAGCATAGTAAGCTAGTACATGTATTCTCCTCTTATCAGATAAATGAAAATATTTATGATAATTTAAGCAACTATGTTTAGAGTATGTTTATGGGTAAGTGGGAGGTTGGTCTAGCCCCTATTCCCCAATTGTTCAGACATCTTCCAAGATCAAAATGTACATTGGCTTTTTTTTCTGTCGGAAAATCTATTAGTTTCTAATTTATTCCAAGCATGTAGTCCCACTCCACCTTAAGTTTTGCGTTAAAGCTAGCTGTGTTAGGAGGTCTGATATCGTACATTTCTTATCCTAGCTCAACCTAATGTGGGCGTGGGTTTCCTTATAGTATTATCTAAAAGGTTGTATACATTATTTTGGTTCCTAAAACCCCTAGGATCCCCTGGAACATAAATTGTGATAGCATGTTAAGTGTGCAATGTCCCATTTTACCTCAAGTTTAGGGTGTAAGCTCTGTTTACATGATTGTCTATATCTCTTACATTTCTTATCCTAGCTCAACCAAATTTGGACATGGACTTCATTCTATACTGAAAGGAAAAAGAAACGCATAATCAAAAAATTGCCTGTGCTGCACTATTATACACCCCTAATTCCACATAATATTCCAGATGTATCTCCAAGTGTTTTGTAGAAAAAGGGGTTACAACTAATTACAGAAAGGACAACCCTGTCATGCAGTTGACCTTTTAAGCAAAGTATACTTTGTTACACGAAATTCATAAATGTTGATGTTTCGCTTGAAAAAGTAAAGCCATTTCAGTATTGTGTTTAATGTTAAGAGACTGCAATGTTTAAAGCCTAAGTTTGCTCACCTGCTTGAGCCAAATGCGCTTTCTGTCGATAATGAAACTTTAAAGGGGTAACCATTGGTGTGTTCGGTGCTGTTTAAACCTTCTTTCTGAAAGGACAGGCCTAACGTTGCCCTGTACCATTCGATTAGCAGTAGCATATTAAACATACAATATATAGCGGAAATACCCATATTTCTTTTTCCTTTCAGTATAGTATTATCTTAAGGGCTGCATAAGTAATTTGGTTCCTATATGCTTCCTGGGCTCCCATGGATATTTATGATAGCCCTTAAAACGTACAATGTCCCATTTCACATCAAATTTAACTAGGGGGTTGCATAAGTAATCCATGGAACTCAAATTGTGATAGCCCATAGCATTTGCAATTAAGGCAAATCAAGGTTTATGTGTAAGCTGGTGTATAGGTCTATATCTCTTAATAACATCCTAGCTAAATGGCATGGGATTTCTTATAGCATTATCAAGATGGGTGCATATGTAATTTAGGCTTAGCGTAATCATTGGCTGTATAACCTTAAATATTGTATGGATTTACAAAACAAGTTTTGCCCGGACTCTTACTTGTCCCGGTAATTATTTTCCAATCCACTCCAAACTTGGTCAAATTGTATATTTGTCACAATGTCTTTGCCAAGTCTGATAATCAGCTCCATCGCCTAGTTATGCCCCATGGAATAATAAATTTCATAAAATTAATGTTGTTCGGACTCCCATTTGGATAATTGGATAATTGTTATCCAAACTTTATCAAATTGTATATGGGTCACAATGTCTTGAAATTAATGTTTTCCGGACTCAAACTTCATACTTGCCAACCTTCCGGATTTATGCGAGATTGCCCCGGTTTTACACTCTTTTTGCTGTCCTGATTTCGGAAGTTTTATCCCGATTTTAGTATCTAATCTGTAAGCAAATAAATTATGTTTATAAAATATGAAAACGCAGGTTTAAAAGTTCCTTTTCGATACACTGGCTGCCATGTTTGTAATTTACATGAACTGGTTCCCATTCATGGAGTGTGTGTCACACCCAGAACGCGGTGATCGAGTCAAATTTTAGTTTGCCTTTCTCTAGGCGGAATTTACAGCGTGACATTTTGTATTTTTCATAGCCCTAGTATTCAAAATATTCTGACATGGCATGCCCCTAAAACCCCACTAGCATGTGTGGCCATCAGTTAAGACATGTCCCTCTTTTGAAGCCTGAAAGGTTGGCAAGTATGTAACTTGGGTAATTGTATTATTCCCCAGGTTAGATTGTATATGTGAACAATGTCG
Organism: Cyrtodaria siliqua; assembly: GCA_037043455.1. Taxonomy (NCBI): domain Eukaryota; kingdom Metazoa; phylum Mollusca; class Bivalvia; order Adapedonta; family Hiatellidae; genus Cyrtodaria; species Cyrtodaria siliqua. The sequence continues at coordinate 43,369 of JAWPHD010006473.1, forward strand.
TGAGCCAAGTTCGATAATTAGCCCCATTGCCTCGGTAATTCAGGAGTTGTGAACCTTGGAATAGTAAAAATTCATGTAAACAAAGTGTGAAGCAATAGCAGGGTCATCCGTGTCCCATGGACACATTTTTAGTTATTTTTATACCCCTGGTGTCTAAGGCTCGGTGGTATATACTGTCTGTCCATCAGAATTTCTGTCATTTCTTCCTATTTTCAGGTTCTCCGCAGCATCCTGTTGTATGAGACTATAACATGTACAGGGCTTTTTTTCTCCAAATTTGAAAGGGGCCCATGACTTGGAATATTGAGAAAATTAAGTGCACTTTCCTTTGGAATTGGGTTAAAAAGAGCATGATTTTCGCTATTAGGGGAATTCTTTTTAAAGAAAAACTTTCATAAAATGTACGTTGTATGTATAATATCAATCAGTTATTGAACTGAGCAGTTATTTTACCATACAAACCATGGCAGGTTTTTTTAAGATTGACTGGGGCCTAATGTCAGGCCCCTTTGATCCCACTTAAGAAGGTAAAAAAGGCACTGAGTTTACTTATTCATTTGCTTTATTTGTGTTACAGATACAACCAATGTTGTGAGGCATCCATGACACATAGCAATATGTATGTGATGTAACGGTTATCACACGGAAACCGGAGAATGCCTCAGGAGACGATAATCTGTCTGCCTGATATTTCAGAACAGGTAAGGCTACAGTATGTCTGTCTGTGTGTGTATACAGGTGAGGCTACAGTATGTCTGTCTGTGTGTGTATACAGGTGAGGCTACAGTATGTATGTCTGTGTGTGTATACAGGTGAGGCTACAGTATGTATGTCTGTGTGTGTATACAGGTGAGGCTACAGTATGTCTGTCTGTGTGTGTATACAGGTGAGGCTACAGTATGTCTGTCTGTGTGTGTATACAGGTGAGGCTACAGTATGTCTGTCTGTGTGTGTATATAGGTGAGGCTACAGTATGTCCGTCTGTGTGTGTATACAGGTGAGGCTACAGTATGTCCGTCTGTGTGTGTATACAGGTGAGGCTACAGTATGTCCGTCTGTGTGTGTATACAGGTGAGGCTACAGTATGTCCGTCTGTGTGTGTATACAGGTGAGGCTACAGTATGTCCGTCTGTGTGTGTATACAGGTGAGGCTACAGTATGTCCGTCTGTGTGTGTATACAGGTGAGGCTACAGTATGTCCGTCTGTGTGTGTATACAGGTGAGCCTACAGTATGTCCGTCTGTGTGTGTATACAGGTGAGCCTACAGTATGTCCATCTGTGTGGGTATACAGGTGAGGCTACAGTATGTCCGTCTGTGTGTGTATACAGGTGAGGCTACAGTATGTCCGGTATGTATACAGGTGAGGCTACAGTATGTCCATCTGTGTGTGTATACAGGTGAGGCTACAGTATGTCCGTCTGTGTGTGTATACAGGTGAGACTACAGTATGTCTGTCTGTGTGTGTATACAGGTGAGGCTACAGTACGTCTGTCTGTGTGTGTATACAGGTGAGGCTGCAGTACGTCTGGCTGTATGTGTATACAGGTGAGGCTGCAGTATGTCTGTCTATATGTGTATACAGGTGAGGTTATTTGTGATCCTGATATGATGGAGTGATGAGTTTATAATAAATGTATCCCTGGGTTGACAATCTACCTGATATTTCTGAAAGGTGAGAGTATAGTCTGTCTACCTGATATTTCAGAACAGGTGAGAATATTTCAGAACAGTTACAGGTGAGAATATGGTCTGTCTCCCTGATATTCCAGAACAGGTGAGAATATGGTCCGTCTCTCTGATATTTCAGAACAGGTGAGATTATGGTCTGTCTACTTGATATTTCAGAACAGGTGAGAATATGGTCCGTCTCCCTGATATTTCAGAACAGGTGAGATTATGGTCTGTCTCCCTGATATTTCAGAACAGGTTAGAATATGGTCCGTCTCCCTGATATTTCAGAACAGGTGAGATTATGGTCTGTCTACCTGATATTTCAGAACAGGTGAGATTTTGGTCTCACTATGTGATATGTCAGAACAGGTGAGTGTATGGTCTGTCTACCTGATATTTCAGAACAGGTGAGATTTTGGTCTCACTATGTGATATGTCAGAACAGGTGAGTGTATGGTCCGTCTCCCTGATATTTCAGAACAGCTGAGATTATGGTATGTCTACCTGATATTTCAGAACAGGTGAGATATGTTCTGTGTCTAACTGATATTTCAGAAGAGGTGAGGCTAAATACCTGGTCAACTTCCTCTCCTATGCTAAAGTAATTAAATGGAACACACCAACCAAGTCTTATTATAATCCATCAGAGCAGCATCTATGCTATTTTAAATGATATATTTTTAAAAAAACAAAAATATTTTTGAAATTGTTTTTCCATTTATTTATAGTGAAACAAAGAAATCTTAAACTGTAGGAGAAGTTACAGTTAAATACAAATGAAAAAATAGAAAGGTAGAAATAAGCAAGACAAACCAGGAAAATATAGTACATTCAGTTATGAAATGAAAGCGTTAATAATCAAGTGTTTGATTTATTTTTTCAAATGTCAAAAACAGCCAAAGTCTTTCTTTAAAAAATGCAATCATTTCTTTAATATGTTCCTGTTATATAAATATCCCATAAAGTCAGTATACATGTATTCTATCATATATGCAGGTATCGGGTGAAGGACAGGTGATTATTGACTTCCTCCTTCCAAATGGCATGTTTCTCCAGAAAAACGTCGACTTCAAGAAGCCCCTGGACCTGCTCAAACAGGTGATTGTATATTTATAAATACAGTTAAACCTGTTTTAACCCTTAACCAGCTAAGCACGACTATAATAGCCTTTGCTTCCATTGTAAACCCAGATCAGCCTGCGAGTAACTCAAAACACCCCTTTGTCACATAAATGGAATGGTCTTAATTCAAAGAAAGAACAGTCCATTATATATATGTAGTGGGTTAATGTTTAAAGGGAAATGCAAATTCTGTCTTTTAAATACTGGGTTCTCTTAATATAGGTGCATTGTAATTTAAAACAATATAAAAAAAATAATTTGGAAACTAAAGTGGTGGTCTCTTAAAGTAGGTGGTCTCTTAATGCAGGTGGTCTCTTAATAAAGATGGTCTCTTAATGCAGCTGGTCTCTTAATAAAAGATGGTCTCTTAATGCAGGTGGTCTCTTAATAAAATATGGTCTCTTAAAAGATGGTCTCTTAATGCAGGTGGTCTCTTAATAAAAGCTGGTCTCTTAATGCAGGTGGTTTCTTAATAAAAGCTGGTCTCTTAATGCAGGTGGTCTCTTAATAAAAGATGGTCTCTTAATGCAGGTGGTCTCTTAATTTAAGATGGTCTCTTAATACAGGTTATCTCTTAATAAATGATGGTATCTTAATACAGGTGATCTCTTAATAAAAGATGGTCTCTTAATACAGGTGGTCTCTTAATAAAAGATGGTCTCTTAATGCAGGTGGTCTCTTAATAAAAGATGGTCTCTTAATGCAGGTGGTCTCTTAATAAAAGATGGTCTCTTAATACAGGTGATCTCTTAATAGAAGATGGTCTCTTAATGCAGGTGGTCTCTTAATAAAAGATGGTATCTTAATACAGGTGGTCTCTTAATAAAAGATGGTATCTTAATGCAGGTGGTCTCTTAATAAAAGATGGTCTCAATACAGGTGGTCTCTTAATAAAATATGGTCTCTTAATTCAGGTGATCTCTTAATAAAAGATGGTATCTTAATGCAGGTGGTCTCTTAATTAAAGATGGTCTCAATACAGGTGGTCTCTTAATAAAAGATGGTCTCTTAATACAGGTGATCTCTTAATAAAAGATGGTCTCTTAATGCAGGTGGTCTCTTAATAAAATATGGTATCTTAATACAGGTGGTCTCTTAATAAAAGATGGTATCTTAATGCAGGTGGTCTCTTAATAAAAGATGGTCTCTTAATGCAGGTGGTCTAACGTGTTTTAGTGTATTTCTCGCTTCCCCAATGAATCTTATTTGTTTCAGGTATGGTTGGGAAAACAGTAAAACATATATTTATGTAATTTCCGCTATATATTGTATGTACAATATGCTGCTTTTAATCGAATGGTACATGGCTACTTAAGACCTTTCCTTTCGGAAAAAAATACTAAAACAGCAAATAATACAGCAAATAATATTCCTTCAAAGTTTCATGATTGACAGAGTACGCGTTTGGCTGAAGCATGTGAGCAAACTTAGGATGCAAAATTTTGCAAACTATTTACGTTAAATACAGTACTGAACTGTCTCAGTTTTCAAAGAGCAACTTCAAAATTTATGAATTTCTTGTTACAAGGTGTAGTGTGATTAAAACATCTACAACATCACAGTTGTGTCCTTTCTCTAATTAACTGCAACTTTTTTTTTACAAAACATCTTGGGATTTCTTTGGATTATTATGTGCAATTAAGTGTGCAGTATATACAATATATAGCGGAAATTCCCGTGTTGCGTCTTCATATCTCTTGAGTGTAATATATAATGGTTTTAAATGGAGACAGGTATTAAAGGAAAAATATGATAAACCGGAAATGAAAACTAAATTGTATTTTCTTTTGCTGTACTATTATACCATGATAGTGTTCTGCTTCAAAAGCAAGTGTTTTTTCAACTACTGAATATATACTCAGCTGCAAAAGAAAGTAGCCACTTTGAAAGTTTTACTATACACCCTATCCTCTTTATCAAGCAACATTCCCTTAATGATTCAACCTATTGAAAAACAAAGGACAACATGAGACTGGCAATGGAATGATAACAACTTTGGTACCAAACATGGCATATTCATTTTGGAATATGTCTTTTAATTCTAAAAAGACTTTATACAACTAAATCTAAACAAAACTTAGTGGCTACTTTCTTTTGCAGCTGAGTATATAAAGTAAATCCATGTCATTCAATATTTAGCCCAATGCAGGGCATCCTTGCCTTCCTTGCCTTCAGCCACGTTTTCCAGGATGAACATTTAAGATATTATGTATGTTTTAGAAAATATTAAAATAAATCTGTATCATTCAATAAATATACCAATGCTGGGTGCATCCTTGTATCCAGACACATTTGCTAGAGTGATGTTACCGTATTTTACCTTGTATAGTACGCAGTTTTTTTACCACTTTTACGGTTTCCGAAAGGGGGGTGCGTACAATATAAGGAAATAATAAAAAGAACTTTTTTTTTCTTGCAGGAAATCGATGTCTGGGAAGAAAAACGTTGACGACGAACAGACATTGAGACAGAAATTTGTGAATACCGATAATACACAATTTTTTCGTAATTTACTCGCTTCATATAAGTAATATATTGACTTAATCCGATTTATAAATGAATAAAGTGTATTATGATGCTTCTTTTTGTATAAATGTTTGCATGTTTGTTGTAAAACTTCAATAAATTGTGTGAAAAATCGTCCCTCGATCTTTTTGTTTATATCGCGTGACGTAATATCACGTGACTTCCAGCTGTTTAGACTGGTACATACTGGGTACATGTAGTATTTTTACAGTTCTATTCTATTCTTATATTTATAGGATTTTAATATTTTCCAAAAAAATTAATGAAGTTTTTGCTTTATTTTGAAATACATATATTTTAGATGGCGTAGAAAGGCAGAATCACCCTACTTTGAAATGGCAATTATTCAATAATGCTTGTTACCCTTCTGAAAACATGCTTACCGGTACACATTTGATGATTGATAATTGGGTCAAACAATATCGCACCTCGCTACAGTTTTGACACATTATAAACACGGGTAGAATGGGTTATTCTATTTTTATAATCCTTTGAAGTTGCCGCGAGTATCGACTATTTCTGAGGATGCACTTTGACACGCCGTGTGACCTTTACCAGATTTAGCCATGGGGTACAGGTAACTTATCACGCGTTACACATCTGATTCACTTATGATAAACTCTGGTTCCCGTGAATACACAATGTTAGTATAATCGGCGTAATGGATTACGGTAACCAACGACTTTGTTGTGTTTTAGTAGATGTAATTATCGGATTACGGACAATTATCTGCGGCATTATAATTGGCTCTTTGATGAGATGATACAAGATAGGTACTCCCCTGAAGATTGGCAATTAATGATTGAAGTAGTTATATTTTCTTTTGTACGCTAATTATCTCGATCGTGATTTTTTTAAATTTTTTTATTTTTTTTTTTTATCTTCGTTGAATATTTCATCTAGGAAAACTGCTGTCAACACAAATAAATAAACACACCCACACCCCTCCCACTAGTTTATTTTACCACTATTACTACAATACATCACAGTCTGAATATGCGTTATACAAATGAAAAGCTTCTTCTGTTCATGTTTCTTAACAAATGACTTCACCTTTATCTGAAAAAGAAAGAATAATATTTTGATGCGTACTATACACGGAAACAACTTTTTTACTCCAGTTTTGACCTCCGAGAAGGGGGTGCGTACTATACACGGGTGCGTATTATACAAGGTAAAATACGGTATGTCATATTCAATAAATCTGTTTATCTGTTTCCTCACCAGTCAATATGGGAATCTGCGAAGAACCTACCACTGTACAACAAGCTGAGAGAACAGGAAAAATATTTCTTTGAGTACCTAAACAGAAATGGAGAGCGGGTAGGTGCCATACATGTTTATAATTTCAGACCCTTTTTAAACATTTATGGAACAAGCTAATATTGATGCGCAATTTAAATATTGTTCTACCTTGAAAGATGTCAGTCTGTCGACCCTGATTAATGAACTGTGTGATAAACTGTATGTAAAAAGGAAGAATGAAGCTATATGTAGCTAGGTGCACTTTTAAAGGGACACATGGCAATCTTGTTTTTTTAAAAACTCACGGCATCCCGTTAGTTTTTCTCTTCACTTGCATTTGTTCAGTCATTAATAGTAATTGTTAGTACAGTTCAAAGCAAATTATTTTTACATATAACTGACTTTTTATAATAGTGCATCAATAAAATATTTAAAAACTTGGTGATATAGTGAAGAAAATTGAAATCTCAGTTTTTAGCTCTACTGGCCAAGGCCCAGAAGAGTTTATGGGATGCCGAGTTGTCCGTCGTCCGTCGTCCGTTGTCCGTTGTTAACTTTTGTCTCATTAAGACGATAGGGCCTTCATTTTTCATCCGATCTTTACCAAACTTTAACAGGTTGTTAATATCAATGAAAGCTCGGATGAGTTTGAAAACCAGCCAGATCGGACAAGTAACAGCGGAGTTATGGCCCTTGATTTAGTTAAAAATGCTATATTGCTAAATTTTGCCTCGTTAAGACGATAGGGCCTTCATTTTTCATCCTATCTTTACCAAACTTTACCACATTATTAATATCAATGAAAGCTCGGACAAGTTCGAAAACCAGATAGATCGGACCAGTAACAGCGGAGTTGTAGCCCTTGATTTAGTTAAAAATGCTATATTGCTATATTTTGCCTCGTTAAGATAGGGCCTTCGTTTTTCATTCTGTCTTTACCAAACTTTACCACATTGTTAATATCAATGAAAGCTCGGACAAGTTCGAAAACCAGCCATATCGGAATAGTAACAGCGGAGTTATGGTCCTTGCTTTAGTTAAAAATGCTATATTTGGCCTCGTTAAGACGCTAGGGGCTTCATTGTTCATCCGATCTTTACCAAACTTGGGGCTTCATTGTTCATCCGATCTTTACCAAACTTTATCAGATTGTTAATATCAATGAAAGCTCGGACAAGTTCGAAAACCAGCCTTATGGAGTAGTAACAGCGGAGTTATGGCCTTTGATTTAGTTAAAAATGCTATATTTTGCCTCGTTAACGCGATAGGGGCTTCATTGTTCATCCGATCTTTACCAAACTTTATCAGATTGTTAATGTCGTTGAAAGCTCGAACAAGTTCGAAAACCAGTAACAGCGGAGTTATGGGCCTTCATTTAGGTACAAACGCTATATTTTGCCTCGTTAAGACGAGAGGGCCTTTATTTTTCATCCGATCGTTACAAAACTTTTTTTTTTTTAATAATTTGTTTAAATTATTAAATGATTTTTTTTTTATTTAATTTTTTATTCATTTATTTTTTATTTATTTTTTTAATTGAAATATAATTTTTTTGAATTTTTTTTTTTTTTATTTTTATTTTTAATTTATTTTTTTTATTTTTTTTGATTTTTTTTTTAATTTTTATATATTTTTTGAAAATTTTTGTATTTAATTTTTTCAATTTTTTTTTTTAGCTCTATGTTGGACCAGTCGGACCAGTAACAGAGGAGTTATGGCTCTTGATTTAGTTAAAAATGCTATATTTTGCCTTGTTAATACGGTAGGGCCTTCATTTTTCATCTGATGTTTACCAAACTTTAACATATTCTTTAGTTCTGGCCCTTGATTTAGTTCAAAAGCTGTTTTTTGCCCGAAACTTCCAAAAAACATAAATGAAAGTCACTAACTTCATTGATGTTATAAGAGCCATGTTAGCCAGTAGAGTGTCCACAGGCCCTCTTGGGCCTCTTATTCATCTGAACTTTACCAACCTTTAACATATTGTTAATATCAATGAAAGCTCGAACAAGTTCGAAAACCGGCCAGATTGGACCAGTAACAGTGGAGTTATGGCCCTTGATTTAGTTAAAAGCGCTAAATTTTGCCTCTTGATAATAGGGCCTTCATTTTTCATCAGATCTTTACCAAACTGTACCAGATTGTTAATATCAATGAAAGCTCAGACAAGATCGAAAACCAGCCAGATAGAACCAGTAACAGCGGAGTTATGGCCCTTGATTTAGTTAAAACTGCTATATTTTGCCTCAAGACAATGGGGCCCTCATTTTTCATCAGATCTTTACCAAACTTTATCAGATTGTTAATATCAATGAAAGCTCCGACAAGTTTGAAAAACAGCCAGATTGGACCAATAACAGCAGAGTTATGGCCCTTGATTTTCTGAAAAATGCTATATTTTGGCCTCAGTAAGACGAAAGGGCCTTCATTTGGACGGATTTCAGTGAAACTTTTCAGGGATGATCAGTACCAAGCCTAGTTGTACCTATCATCACCGTGTTCCGGTTGAATGATTTTGGTGGAGTTATGTCCCATTAAAGGTTTTAATACACATACTTTGTCCAGACTAGTTCTCCTGAACCCCTGGCCAGATTTAAACAAAACTTTTTAGGGATGATCAGTTCCAGGTCTAGTTGTGGAAATCGTCGCCGTGTTCCGGTTGAATAATTTTTGGCAGAGTTATGGCCCTTTAAAGGTTTTAATACACAAACTTTGTCTGGACTAGTTCTCCTGAACCTCTCGCCAGAATTCAACGAAACTCTACAGGGATGATCAGCACCAAGCCTAGTTGTGCATATTATCGTCGCGTTCCAGTTTACTTATTTTTGGCAGAGTCATGGCCCTTTAAAGGTTTTTGATGCACAAACATTTAACGGGCTAATTCTCCTGAACCCCTGGCTGGATTTCAGCTGAACTTGACAGGGTTGATCAGTATCTAGCCTAGTTATGCATATCATCGCCATATTCCGGTTGAATGATTTTTGGCAGAGTTATGGCCCTTTAAAGGTTTTAATAGACAAACTTTGTCCAGATTAGTCTTTTCTGAACTCCTTGGCAGGTTTCAGCGAATCTTGGTGGGATGATCAGTACCAAGCCTAGTTGCACCTATCTTTGCCGTGTTCTGGTTGAATGAATTTTGGCAGAGTTATGACTCCTTAAAGGTTTTAATACACTAACTTCGTACAGACTAGTTCTCCTGAACGTCTGGCTGGATTTCAACAAAACTTGGCAGGGATGATCAGTACCAAGCCTCGTTGAGTATGTCATCTCCATGTTCCGGTTGAATGATATTATACATAAACTTTATGTTTAGCCAGTAGAGCGTCCACAGGCCCTCTTGGGCCTCTTGTTTAATTAATCATAGGCAAGCAGTTTTAAAGTCGAAATGACACAGGATAAATAAATTGAGGAGCAAATTTTAATGTTTGAATAAAACTCAAGATTGCCATGTGTCCCTTTAAATCAACCCCTAAACTATGAAATCAATGTCTAATTTCAACCTGTACTGTTCATGAACTGTTTCCTATAACTTGGACTCTGTTCATTAACTGTTTTCAATAACTTGCACTTTGTTCATGAGCTGTTTCCTATAACTTGCACACTGTTCATGAGATGTTCCATATAACTTGCACTCTGTTCATGAGCTGTTCCCTGTAACATGTACTCTGTTTCATGGACTTTTCCCTATAACTTGCACTCTGTGGAGCTGTTCCCTATAACTTGCACTCTGTTTGTGATCTGTTCCCTATAACTTTTACTCTGTTCATGAACTGTTTTCTATGTTTTTCTATAACTTTTACTCTGTTCATAAACTGTTTTCTATGTTTTTCTATGACTACAGGACTTACGGTGGTATCGAATCACGTTTTGTTCAATGACTGCTGGCAGCTCATAGCATGATAGTTCTTACTGTTATTTGGCATAATCGAATAAAACAAAATATAAATCCTCCAAGTGTGTATAGTTTGCTTTCTTACCTCCATAAGTTAAAACTAGATGCTTTTTATTTACAAAATTAAGTTGTTTACGGTGGTATCGCTTCACTTCCGGTAGTATCGAAATCCACGTTCTGGTGACATTTAATGATGTATGTAGGCCAGGCTGGCTGCTGTTTCGAGGGGTGATCTCAAAAGTTTAAAGAACACACTAAGCTATTTTAACATATAATTTAATTATGCCGAAATCCAAGTATTTTAAAGTTACATGTCATTAAAACTTATCAGTCTTGCCAATCTAATTCAAATCAATTTATTGGTATAATTATAAACACAGGTTTGTCACCATTTTAAGCATACTGTACAACTAACTCGAATATATTTATAACAAGGACTAATTAATGTAGCACTAGCACATATGCACGCATTATACAGGGGCGTAGCTAAATGTACGCAGTGAACAGAGCTGCGTACACACACAGTCTGCAAAAATAAAAAATACTGTACATCAAAAGGTACTTTATTACTGTCGTTTTTGTTTCGCCGATAATGTTCCCCATAGTTTGCGCCAATCAGTCTTATTACTCAACTGATCTCAAGACACACAGGACAGATAATGTATGTCATGTGGTAATCACCGATGCAATATTTCTTTGCAATTTCATTGGCTATATGCTAAAGTTACACGGTAATTTTATTTGTTGATCGGAAAAGGTCAAAGGTCCCTTTATCAATATGCAACTCTACATAGCGTGTCGCTATACTAGACAAACAATGGTAATAAAATCCCATGTAGAGGGGATTATAAAACTGCGGGGACTTAATTGATGGTAAATCACCTGCCTATTTTCGGGAAAATTTAAATCTTGGGACTATTTTTTTTTCTTCAAACTTTGCTTATAGTTGTATCTTGGGTGGTACTTCTCAACGTGACAAAGCAAATGTGGAAGTGACATTGACCCTTCAAGCAAAGAGCAGATAACTTAATAATTTTTACCTTCAACTTTTGCAAAGACTGTTCCCACCCAGTTATCTCTGCTGCTTTGTTCACAAACTGTTCCCACCCAGTTACCTCTGCTGCTCTGTTCACAAATTGTTCCCACCCAGTTACCTCTGCTGCTCCATTCACAAACTGTTCCCATCCAGTTACCTCTACTGCTCTGTTCACAAACTGTTCCCACCCAGTTACCTCTGCTGCTCTGTTCACAAACTGTTCCTACCCAGTTACCTCTGCTGCTCCATTCACAAACTGTTCCCACCCAGTTACCTCTGCTAGAGCAGTTCATGAACTGTATCCCGTATATGAGTAGTTCTGGTTCAGTTGGCTAAAAAAAGGAACTTTACATCGTGGAACAAATGAGGATTTCTATACCAGTAACCTCTACCGTATTCATGCACTATATTCTCATTGACAAACAGGAGGAAGTTACTGACGAGAGTCTACGCCTCAGTGAGATCCGACCAATTGCGAAGTTTATGCTGATAAGAGAGCGGCAAGATGATGGACAATATCAGACTTTGGACAGACAGATAACCGCTCTGCTGGGAAATAAAAGTAACTATTTTGTCATAAGTAAACTTTTTAGTGGTCAATAACAAATCACGAAAATGCTGAAGCAACAGCTCTAGCAATGAATGTGTTAACTTTACCAAGAAGGAAGTTTCCTCAAATGTGGAGTCTGACCTTGTCCTTCTGTATTACTCTTTTTTGTTTATTTAATCAAACAATCGTTGAAATATAGTTTTTACTTTTATCTTTTTCAACTTCCTTACTTCTGAAACAAGGGGCTGTTAAGTTCTTTTTGATGTAATGTTTACTTTATTTTTAAATCATTTGCTGTATCTTCTTTCTTTTTTTGGGTGTGGGGGGGTCAAAGCAGTGAAAGCAAACAGTTTGATTCCTCAAAATTCTTGTTTGTATTTTATGAGAATGTATATTTGCCGAATCACACACTAATGCAAAATGAAATTTTTTGGACTTGATTGAAGTTGTCAAGTTAAAACTTTTCTTAACCCTTAATCTGCTATATATATATATAGTGGACTGTTCTTTCTTTGAATTAAGACCATTCCATTTATGTGACAAAGGGGTGTTTTGGGGGAAATGACTGATCAGCAGCTGCACATTGTAAACCCTGATCTGGGTTTACAATGGATGGCAAAGGCTATTATAGTCATGCTTAGCGGGTTAAGGGTTAAAATAAGCATTGCAAATAAAACATGTTTAACCTAAAGCCTGTTGTTGTGTTTACATCAGGTGTGATGGAGTTACACGCCATGCCGAAGACAGAGGTAGATGACTTCAGGAAGAAGATGATGCAATTTATCGCAAAAAAAAGTCCTGTAACAAATGTAAGCTGTGTTAAAACATTGATGAAACTCGTCTCAGTGTTTACATTTATTATATTACCCGTATTACAGTTATATCTATAATATAGATTTATTATATTACCCGTATAACAGTTATATCTATAATATAGATTTATTATATTACCCGTATAACAGTTATATCTATAATATAGATTTATTATATTACCCGTGTAACAGTTATATCTATAATATAGAATTATTATATTACCCGTGTAACAGTTATATCTATAATATAGATTTATTATATTACCCGTGTAACAGTTATATCTATAATATAGATTTATTATATTACCCGTATAACAGTTATATCTATAATATAGATTTATTATATTACCCATATAACAGTTATATCTATAATACAGTCCTGTTCCTTTTTTCGTTAAAGGATTTTGTATGTTACATGTTTTCTATTAAGTAACATGGAATGTGTGTGTGTTTTGTTTGTATTTTGTTTATTTAACATAGATAAGATGAAACTACACATTTGAAAAAAGTCACTCTCAATGGCATGGATAAAGTGTTATTGTGTCAGTGGCATGGATAACAGTGTTATTGTTCAGTGGCATCGATAACAGTGTTATTGTTCAGTGGCATCGATAACAGTGTTATTGTTCAGTGGCATCGATAACAGTGTTATTGTTCAGTTGCATCGATAACAGTGTTATTGTTCAGTGGCATCGATAACAGTGTTATTGTGTCAGTGGCATCGATAACAGTGTTATTGTGTCAGTGGCATCGATAACAGTGTTATTGTGTCAGTGGCATGAATAACAGTGTTATTGTTCAGTGGCATGGATAACAGTGTTATTGTGTCAGTGGCATGGATAACAGTGTTATTGTTCAGTGGCATCGATAACAGTGTTATTGTTCAGTGGCATCCATAACAGTGTTATTGTGTCAGTGGCATGGATAACAGTGTTATTGTGTCAGTGGCATGGATAACAGTGTTATTGTTCGGTGGCATGGATAACAGTGTTATTGTGTCAGTGGCATGGATAACAGTGTTATTGTTCAGTGGCATGGATAACAGTGTTATTGTGTCAGTGGCATGGATAACAGTGTTATTGTTTAGTGGCATCAATAACAGTGTTATTGTGTCAATGGCATGGATAACAGTGTTATTGTTCAGTGGCATGGATAACAGTGTTATTGTTCAGTGGCATCGATAACAGTGTTATTGTTCAGTGGCATCGATAACAGTGTTATTGTTCAGTGGCATCGATAACAGTGTTATTGTTCAGTGGCATCGATAACAGTGTTATTGTTCAGTGGCATTGATAACAGTGTTATTGTTCAGTGGCATGGATAACAGTGTTATTGTGTCAGTGGCATGGATAACAGTGTTATTGTTCAGTGGCATGGATAACAGTGTTATTGTTCAGTGGCATTGATAACAGTGTTATTGTGTCAGTGGCATGGATAACAGTGTTATTGTTCAGTGGCATCGATAACAGTGTTATTGTTCAGTGGCATCGATAACAGTGTTATTGTGTCAGTGGCATGGATAACAGTGTTATTGTGTCAGTGGCATGGATAACAATGTTATTGTTCAGTGGCATGGATAACAGTGTTATTGTGTCAGTGGCATGGATAACAGTGTTATTGTTCAGTGGCATGGATAACAGTGTTATTGTGTCAGTGGCATGGATAACAGTGTTATTGTTCAGTGGCATCGATAACAGTGTTATTGTGTCAGTGGCATGGATAACAGTGTTATTGTTCAGTGGCATGGATAACAGTGTTATTGTTCAGTGGCATGGATAACAGTGTTATTGTGGTCTAAATGAGAGGTCACTCAGAGTACCCAGAGAAAACCACCAATGGGAAGTCTGGCAAATCAAACAAACCACCAATGGGACGTCTGGCAAATCAAAAAACCACCAATGGGAAGTCTGGCAAATCAAACCCTGATTGCATTGGGGATTGCTGTACAGACTGCATTAACCCCACCAACCTGTCTTTGACCAATTGTTAGTTTGTAATAGCAGTATGCTGATAGCTTGTATGTTGATGGTCTGGTTCTTGATGGAATGATGTTGATAGCAGTATGATGATATCTTGTATGTTGATGGTCTGGTTGTTGATGGATTGATGTTGATAGCAGTATGCTGATAGCTTGTATGTTGATAATTTGTATTTTGATGGCTTGCATGTTGATGGCTTGTATGTTGATAGCTTGTATGCTGATAGCTTGTATGTTGATGGTCTGGTTGTTGATGGAATGATGTTGATAGCAGTATGATGATATCTTGTATGTTGATGGTCTGGTTGTTGATGGATTGATGTTGATAGCAGTATGCTGATAGCTTGTATGTTGATAATTTGTATTTTGATGGCTTGCATGTTGATGGCTTGTATGTTGATAGCAGTATGCTGATAGCTTGTATGTTGATGGTCTGGTTGTTGATGGATTGATGTTGAAAGCAGTATGCTGATAGCTTGTATGTTGATAATTTGTATTTTGATGGCTTGCATGTTGATGGCTTGTATGTTGATAGCTTGTATGCTGATAGCTTGTTTGTCGATGGTCTGGTTGTTGATGGATTGATGTTGATAGCAGTATGCTGATAGCTGATAGCTTGTATGTTGATGGTCTGGTTCTTGATGGAATGATGTTGATAGCAGTATGATGATATCTTGTATGTTGATGGTCTGGTTGTTGATGGATTGATGTTGATAGCAGTATGATGATATCTTGTATGTTGATGGTCTGGTTGTTGATGGATTGATGTTGATAGAAGTATGCTGATAGCTTGTATGTTGATGGTCTGGTTGTTGATGGATTGATGTTGATAGCAGTATGCTGATAGCTTGTATGTTGATGGTCTGGTTGTTGATGGATTGATGTTGATAGCAGTATGATGATATCTTGTATGTTGATAATTTGTATTTTGATGGCTTGCATGTTGATGGCTTGTATGTTGATAGATTGTATGTTGATGGCCTGGTTGTTGATGGCTTGTATGTTGATGGCTTGTATGTTGATGGCTTGTATGTTGATATATTGTATGCTGGTGGCTTGTATGCTGATGGCTTGTATGCTGATTGTATGTTGATGGCTTGTATGTTGATAGCTTGTATGTTGATGGATTGTATGTTGATAGCTTGTATGTTGATAGCTTGTATTTTGATAGCTTGTATGTTGATAGCTTGTATGCTGATAGCTTGTATGTTAATGGCTTGTATGTTGATGGCTTGTATTTTGATGGCTTGTATGTTGATAGCTTGTATGTTGATGGCTTGTATGTTGATGGCTTATATGTTAATGGCTTGTATGCTGATAGCTTGTATGTTGATAGCTTGTATGCTGATAGCTTGTATGTTAATGGCTTGTATGTTGATGGCTTGTATTTTGATGGCTTGTATGTTGATAGCTTGTATGTTGATGGCTTGTATGTTGATGGCTTGTATGTTGATGGCTTGTATGCTGATAGTGTGTATGTTGATAGCTTGTATGCTGATAGTTTTCTGTTGATAACTTGTATGTTGATAGCTTGTATGTTGATGGCTTGTATTTTGATACCTTGTATGTTGATGGCTTGTATGTTGATAATGTGTGTGTTGGTGGCTTGTATTTTGATGGCTTGCATGTTGATAGCTTGTATGTTGATGGCTTGTATGTTGATGGCTTGTATGTTGATGGATTGTATGCTGATAGCTTGTATGTTGATGGCTTGTATTTTGATAGCTTGTATGTTGATAGCTTGTATGCTGATAGCTTGTATATTGATGGCTTGTATGTTGATAGCTTGTATGCGTATAGCTTGTATGTTGATAGCCTGTATGTTGATGACTTGTATGTTGATGGTTTGTATGTTGATGGCTTGTATGTTGATAGCTTGTATGTTGATGGCTTGTATGCTGATAGCTTGTATGTTGATATCTTGTAAGCTGATAGCTTGTATGTTGATGACTTGTATGTTGATGGCTTGTATGCTGATAGATTGTATGTTGATGGCTTGTATGTTGATGGCTTGTATGTTGATGGTGTGTATGCTGATAGCTTTTATGTTGATGTCTTGTATGTTGATTGCTTGTATGCTGATAGCTTGTATGTTGATGGCTGGTATGTTGATGGCTTGTATGCTGATAGCTTGTATGTTGATAGCTTGTATGCTGATAGTTTATATGTTGATGGCTTGTATGCTAATAGCTTGTATGTTGATGGCTGGTATGTTGATAGCTTGTATGCTGATAATTATTTGTAATGTTGATGGCTTGTATGTTAGTGGCTTGTATGTTGATGGCTTGTATGTTGATAGTTTGTATGTTGATGGCTTGTATTTTGATAGCTTGTATGTTGATGGCTTGTATTTTGATTGCTTGTATGTTGATGGATTGTATGTTGATATATTGTATGCTGATGGCTTGTATGCTGATTGTATGTTGATGGCTTGTATGTTGATAGCTTGTATGTTGATGGAATGTATGCTATAGTTTGTATGTTGATGGCTTGTATGTTGATAGCTTGTATGTTGATGGATTGTATGTTGATAGCTTGTATGTTGATAGCTTGTATTTTGATAGCTTGTATGTTGATAGCTTTATGCTGATATCTTGTATGTTAATGGCTTGTATGTTGATGGCTTGTATTTTGATGGCTTGTATGTTGATGGCTTGTATGTTGATGGCTTATATGTTAATGGCTTGTATGCTGATAGATTGTATGTTGATAGCTTGTATGCTGATAGCTTGTATGTTAATGGCTTGTATGTTGATGGCTTGTATTTTGATGGCTTGTATGTTGATAGCTTGTATGTTGATGGCTTGTATGTTCATGGCTTGTATGTTGATGGCTTGTATGCTGATAGTGTGTATGTTGATAGCTTGTATGCTGATAGTTTTCTGTTGATAGCTTGTATGTTGATAGCTTGTATGTTGATGGCTTGTATTTTGATACCTTGTATGTTGATGGCTTGTATGTTGATAATGTGTGTGTTGGTGGCTTGTATTTTGATGGCTTGCATGTTGATAGCTTGTATGTTGATGGCTTGTATGTTGATGGCTTGTATGTCGATGGATTGTATGCTGATAGCTTGTATGTTGATGGCTTGTATTTTTATAGATTGTATGTTGATAGCTTGTATGCTGATAGCTTGTATATTGATGGCTTGTATGTTGATAGCTTGTATGCATATAGCTTGTATGTTGATAGCTTGTATGTTGATGACTTGTATGTTGATGGTTTGTATGTTGATGGCTTGTATGTTGATAGCTTGTATGTTGATAGCTTGTATGCTGATAGCTTGTATGTTGATGGTTTGTATGTTGATATCTTGTAAACTGATAGCTTGTATGTTGATGGCTTGTATGTTGATGGCTTGTATGCTGATAGATTGTATGTTGATGGCTTGTATGTTGATGGCTTGTATGTTGATGGTGTGTATGCTGATAGCTTTTATGTTGATGTCTTGTATGTTGATAGCTTGTATGCTGATAGCTTGTATGTTGATGGCTGGTATGTTGATGGCTTGTATGCTGATAGCTTGTATGTTGATAGCGTGTATGCTGATAGTTTATATGTTGATGGCTTGTATGCTAATAGCTTGTATGTTGATGGCTAGTATGTAGATAGCTTGTATGCTGATAATTTGTATGTTAATGGCTTGTATGTTGGTGGCTTGTATGTTGATGTCTTGTATTTTGATAGCTTGTATGTTGATGGCTTGTATGTTGATAGTTTGTATGTTGATGGCTTGTATTTTGATAGCTTGTATGTTGATGGCTTGTATTTTGATTGCTTGTATGTTGATGGCTTGTATGCTGATAGCTTGTATGTTGATAGCTAGCATATTGATAACTGGCACGTTGAAGGCTTGTATGTTGATGTCTTGTATGATGGCTTGTATGTTGATGGCTTGTATGTTGATGGCTTGTACATTGATAGCTTGTATGTTGATAGCTTGTATGTTGATGGCTTGTATGTTGATGGCTTGTATGTTGATGGCTTTTATATTAATGGCTTGTATGTTGATGGCTTGTATGTTGATAGTTTGTATTATGATGGCTTGTATGTCGATGGCTTGTATGTTGAGGGCTTGTATGTTGATAGTTTGTATTTTGATTGCTTGTATGTTGATGGCTTATCTGTTGATAGCTTGTATGCTGATAGCTTGTATGTCAATGGGTTTGTATTTTGATGGCTTGTATGTTGATGGCTTGTATGCTGATAGCTTGTATTTGATAGCTTGTATGTTGATGGCATGTATTTTGATGTATTGCATGTTGATGGCTTGTATGCTGATAGCTTGTATGTTAGGTTGTATTTTGATGGCTTATATGTTTATGTTGATAGATTGTATGTTGATAGCTTGTATTTTGATGGCTTGTATTTTGATTGCTTGTATTTTGATGGCTTGTATGCTGATAGCTTGTATGTTGATGGCTTGTATGTTGATAGCTTGTATGTTGATGGCTTGTATGTTGATGGCTTGTATTTTGATGGCTTGTATTTTGATGGCTTGTATGTTGATAGCTTGTATGTTGATGGCTTGTATGTTGATGGCTTGTATGTTGATGGCTTGTATGGTGATGGCTTGTATGTTGATAGATTGTATGTTGATGGCTTGTATTTTAATGACTTGTATGTTGATGGTTTGTATTTTGATGGCTTGTATGTTGAGGGCTTGTATGTTGATAGTTTGTATTGTGATGACTTTTATGTTGATTGCTTGTATGCTGATAGCTTGTATGTTGATAGCTTGTATGTTGATAGCTTGTATGTTGATGGCTTGTATGTTGATAGCTTGTATGTTGATAGCTTGTATGCTGATGGCTTGTATGTTGATGGCTTGTATGTTGATAGCTTGTATGCTGATGGCTTGTATGTTGATGGCTTGTATGTTGATGACTTGTATGTTAATGGCTTGTATGCTGATGGCTCATATGTTGATGGCTTGTATGCTGATGGCTTGTATGTTGATGGCTTGTAAGCTGATATCTTGTATGTTGACGGCTTGTATTTTGATAGCTTGTATGTTGATGCCTTGTATTTTGATAACTTGTATGTTGATGGCTTGTATATTGATAGCTTGTATTTTATTTCTGCAGAACTTCCAGGCCATGTTTGAGATCTATTATCCACTCCAACTACGCAGCAATGACCATGTACCAGAACATTTATGTAAAAAACTCAACAACAGAAAATTTGTGTTGTCAGTGAGAGTTAAAGAAACCCAGGTTAGTGAACACAGTGGCATTTATTAAAGGGACACATGTCAATCTTGAAGCTGTCATCAATCATTCAAATCAGCACCTCCATTTGTTAATCCCAGAATATATTACTTAGTTATACCCCCCGCAAAGTGGGGGGTGGGTATACTGGAATCAGCTTGTCTGTCCGTAGATGCAGTTCTTGTCCGGGCTATTTCTCAATAACTCCTTCTTAGAAGTTCGTGAAACTTTCAAGGAAGTATCAATAGCGAGTGTGGACATGCGCATACTGTCATGACGTTCCTGTTCGATAATTTTGCACTGAGTTATGACCCTTTGTATTTTTAATATATATATATATAATACAAAATTCTTGTCCGGGCTATTTCTCTAAAACTCCTTTTTAAAATTTATTGAAACTTGCTAGGAAGTATTAGTATGAAATGGACATGTGCATACTATCGTGACGTTCCAGTTCGATAATTTTCCACTGAGTTAGGGTCCTTTGTATTTTCAAAATATATATATGTCAAATAGAAAATTCTTGTCCACGCTATTTCTCTAAAACTCCTTGTTAGAATGTATTGAAACTTGCTAGGAAGTATCAGTATCAAGTGGAGATGTGCACACTGTCATGACGTCCGGTTGAATAATTTTCTACTGAGTTACGGCCCTTTGTATTTTTAATGCATGGTAGTCAAATAGAAAATTCTTGTTCTCTAAAACCCCATGTTATAAATTCTTGTCCGCGCTATTTCTCTATTTTACCATGTTCGGTAATTTTCCACTGAGTTGTGGCCCTTTGTATTTCCAAAATACATATATATATACAAAATAATTCTTGTCAGGGCTATTTCTCTAAAACTCCTTGTTAAAATGAATTGAAACTTGCTAGGAAGTATCAATATCAAATGGAGATGTGCATACTATCATGACGTGCCTGTTCAATAATTATCCACTGGGATCAGTTTGATAATGTTTGAAGGAGTTATGGCCATTTCATTTCCATATGTCTACCGGTATATATCTAGGAACAAAGTCTTGTATGTTTACCCATCCCACAACAAGTTGCCAACGGTGGGTATTTGTCGGCCTCCGGAGACAGTTCTAGTTTAAGCTAATTTTATTCTCAAAATATATAAAATATTACATTATTTAATTACAACTTTATTTCTTTCTTTTCCAGTGATTCCAAACCCCTGTTTGGGACCTAGGAATTTAAGTTGATAAAACTGCATGCATATAATAAATGGTAAAAAAGGCAGTTTTCAAGTGTTCTTTTATTATTTTATTATAGTTTTGGATATATTATTGGTGCAATATAATCAGAAATTAGTGATATACTAAACCAACTTGCTTCGAATTATTCAGATAATAATAAGAGTTATTTCCCTTTAATCAGTCAACAGAATGTCAGAAATAACTAGGCAATGTTGTATTGCATTTCAGGCCAAGTTCCATATCCACAGTCATATAGAGGACACGCCCGAGGTGGTGGTGGACATGGCAATGAGGAAGTGGCACAACCACTCCGTGCGCCACACACGTGACTACGTGCTCAAGGTTGTGGGTAAGGAGGACTACCTCTACGACAAAGTACCTCTACACAGGTTCAAGGTGGGTGAAAGTGTCCTCCGATAAAACACAATTCATGAAAAGACAAGAGTTACAGAAAGGATTCAGTTCTCAGAACACAGGGACTTTTACGGTGTCTGCTTGTAGCAGGATTCAGTTCTCAGAACACAGGGACTGTTACGGTGTCTGCTTGTAGTAGAATTCAGTTCTCAGAACACAGGGACTGTAACGGTGTCTGCTTGTGAACACAGGGACTGTTACGGTGTCTGCTTGTAGCAGGATTCAGTTCTCAGAACACAGGGACTGTTACGGTGTCTGCTTGTAGTAGAATTCAGTTCTCAGAACACAGGGACTGTCACGGTGTCTGCTTGTGAACACAGGGACTGTTACGGTGTCTGCTTGTAGTAGAATTCAGTTCTCAGAACACAGGGACTGTCACGGTGTCTGCTTGTGAACACAGGGACTGTTACGGTGTCTGCTTGTAGCATTGAGCTCAGTGCTCATCATTTATAGTGCAGCCACTGGAATACCAAACACGTGTGTCCCTTGAATGCGTTATATTAACCTTATATTGGCATATGAGTATTATATAAACCTTTAGATTCATGTGTGTCCCTTTAATGTGTTATATAAATCTTCAGACAGGTGTGTGTCCCTTTGAACAGTAGACAGCATACAGAATCTCTTGGTCATTTTACATACATTATATCAGCATATGGTGATAAATATGGAGCTAGTGCCAGTTGTGCAGCCAGGACTGTTTTTCAGTCTGGAGCTAGTGCCAGTTGCGCAGCCAGGACTGTTTTTCAGTCTGGAGCTAGTGCCAGTTGTGCAGCCAGGACTGTTGTTCAGTCTGGAGCTAGTGCCAGTTGTGCAGCCAGGACTGTTGTTCAGTCTGGAGCTAGTGCCAGTTGTGCAGCCAGGACTGTTTTTCAGTCCTCAGTTCTTCTCGCCCCTCACCGCAGGTTTGAATCCCACTGGGAGCCCAACTTGTAAGTGAGGAAGTGTCGATTCTTACAGATGGCGGGAGGTGTACAGTAGGAAAAGTGGGTGGTCTGCCTCCACCACAAAAAAATCAACCATCATATATAACCTAACATGTGTTGAAAATGACGTAAAACACCATACAAACAAACAAACAGTTTGGTCTTTAATCAGACTAACCATTAACTCAGCGTTTTTGATGTTTTCAGCATTTGATGCCGTATTATGCTTACTCTCGACAATATTTATTTCAGTATGTATACAACTGTATACAGCGGAGTATAGCTCCTGATTTCTGGTTGGTCAAAAAGGAAACGGTATTACCGTTAGGTGAGTTGTTTTAGAGATTATATGGGAGCTGTCACAAAAATACAAGGACAAATTTAATTTTCATGCAACCTCCTGAAGCCTTTATCAGTTTATCTTGTAGGCTTTTGTTGTTGTTGTTGTTGTTGTTGTTGTCTTCAGAAGTAATTATACCCCCGCTTTTACAAAGTGAAGTGGGGGCTATATAGGAATCACGCTGTCCGTAACGTCCCGTCGCGTCCCTTCACGTAACACATTTTTGTCACGTCGCGTCACGTAAACTTTCTCTTTATACTTGCATATTTCCAACAATTTTGAATGGATTGTTCCCAAACTTCATATACTTATAACAACTGATGACCTTATGTCCCTCTACATCACACATTTATTACAGAATTCTAGCCCTTTGTTTGACTTGGAATGTTCACTTTAATATTGTATAATGAGCTGTTAACACATTTTTTCTCAAACATTTTTGAATTGGATTTTTCCCAAACATCATGTACACATAACAACTGATGACTTTTTGACCTTATGTCCATGTACATCACCCATCAGTGATTGCCTATTTTATTACAGAATTATGGCCCTTTGTTTGACTTAGAATTTTCCACTCTAATATTGTATAATGACATGTTAATACATTTTTTTCTCAACATTTTAGAATTGATTGTTCCCAAACTTAATACATGTATACACATAACAACTGATGACCTTATGTCCCTGTACATCACCCATCATTGATTGCCTAATTTATTTCAGAATTATACGGGCCTTTTGTTTGACATAGAATTTTCCACTCTGATATTGTATAATGATCTGTTAATACATTTTTTCTCAAATATTTTCGAATTGATTGTTCCCAAACTTCATGTACACATAACAACTGATGACCTTATGTCCCTCTACATTCACTCATCATTGATTGCCTAATTTATTATAGAATTATGGCCCTTTATTTGACTTAGAATTTTTCACTCTATAATAAACTTCATGTGGCTTTCACTTTAACATTTTTCATGGATTGTTAATACACCTGAATACAGTTGACACGGGATGATATGATGGGTTTTTCGATTCTGCAATTCTTTTTACAGAATTATGGACCTTTGTTTTTCTTTGAATTTCTTTCACATTAAATATTAACAGATATTTTAGACATTTATTATTCTTGATTTTTGCCCATCATCGGCTATAGCAAAAAGCGGGGGTATTCATCACCTTCAGTGATAGTTCTAGTTTCTTTTGAAAAATTTAAATGAATTGATTAAATGTAATAGATTTTAATAAATTGATCACAAGACACAATTTCTCCTATGACATAGGGCCTGGGTTTTATTGACCACACCCATAAAACTTTCCTGTTTTTTCAGAGTCGGCTAGACAGAAACCTTTGCCAAAACTGCCAGTGGAGAGACCTCCCATCATGCACCACAAAGATGCCACTGTGTGGGATATAGAAAGCAACTTTGAACTGAAAATTACTTCCATAAAGAACATAGAGATCACGTCAGACCAAATCAGGGATAACATTGATAAGGTACACTCAGGGATAGCATTGATAAGGCAGACATCAGGGATAACATTGATAAGGCACACATCAGGGATAACATTGATAAGGTACACATCAGGGATAGCATTGATAAGGTACACATCAGGGATAGCATTGATAAGGTACACATCAGGGATAGCATTGATAAGGTACACATCAGGGATAGCATTGATAAGGTACACATCAGGAATAGCATTGGTAAGGTACACATCAGAGATAACATTGATAAGGTACACATCATGAATAGCATTGATAAGGTACACATCAGGGATAACATTGATAAGGTTCACATCAGGGATAACATTGATACGGTACACATCAGGGAAAAAATTAATAAGATACACATCAGAGATAACATTGATAAGGTACATATCAGGGATAGCATTGATAAGGTACACATCAGAGATAACATTGATAAGGTAACATCAGGGATAACATTGATAAGGTACACATCAGAGATAACATTGATAAGGTACACATCAGCGATAACATTGATAAGGTACACATCATGAATATCATTGATAAGGTACACATCAGGGATAACATTGATAAGGTTCACATCAAGGATAACATTGATAGGGTACACATCAGGGAAAAAATTGATAAGATACACATCAGAGATAACATTGATAAGGTACACATCAGAGATAGCATTGATAAGGTACACATCAGAGATAACATTGATAAGGTAACATCAGGGATAACATTGATAAGGTACACATCAGAGATAACATTGATAAGGTACACATCAGGGATAACATTGATAAGGTACATGTCAGAGATAACATTGATAAAGTACACATCAGGGATAACAATAATAAGGTACACATCAGGAATAGTACTGATAAGTATCAGAGATAACATTGATAAGGTAACATCAGGGATAACATTGATAAGGTACACATCAGGGATAACATTGATAAGGTACATGTCAGAGATAACATTGATAAAGTACACATCAGGGATAACATTGATAAGGTACACATCAGGAATAGTACTGATAAGGTACACATGTATCAGAGATAACATTCATAAAGTACACATCAGGGATAACATTGATAAGGCACACATCAGGAATAGCACTGATAAGGTACACATCAGAGATAACATTGATAAGGATAGCATTGATAAGGTACACATCAGCAATTGCACTGATAAGGTACAAGTCAGAGATAACATTGATAAGGTGCACATCAGGGATAGCACTGATAAGGTACACATCAGATATAACATTGATAAGTATAGTATTGATAAGGTACACATCAGGAATAGCACTGATAAGGTACAAGTCAGAGATAACATTGATAAGGTACACATCAGGGATAACATTGATAAGGTACATATCAGAGATAACATTGATGATAAGGTACACATCAGAGATAACATTGATAAGGATAGCATTGATAAGGTACACATCAGGAATAGCAATGATAAGATACAAGTCGAGAGATAACGTTGATAAGGTACACATCAGGGATAACATTGATAAGGTACACATCAGGGATAACATTGATATGGTACACATCAGGAATAGTACTGATAAGGTACACATGTATCAGAGATAACATTGATAAGGTACACATCAGGGATAACATTGATAAGGTACATATCAGAGATAACATTGATAAGGTACACATCAGGAATAGCACTAATAAGGTACACTTGAGGAATAGCACTGATAAGGTACACATCAGGGATAATATTGATAAGGTACATATCAGAGATAACATTGATAAGGTACACATCAGGAAAAGCACTAATAAGGTACACTTGAGGAATAGCACTGATAAGGTACACATCAGGGGTAACATTGATAAGGTACACTTGAGGAATAACACTGATAAGGTACACATCAGGGATAACATTGATAAGGTACACATCAGGTACACATCAGGGATAACATTGATATGGTACACATCAGGAATAGCATTGATGAGCTACACATCAGGAATAGCATTGATAAAGTACACATCAGGGATAACATTGATAAGGTACACATCAGAGATCACTTTGATAAGGTACACATCAGGAATAGCACTGATAAGGTACACATTACAGATAACATTGATAAGGTACACATCAGGGATAACATTGATAAGGTACACATCAGGGATAACATTGATAAGGTACACTTGAGGAATAGCACTGATAAGGTACACATCAGGGATAACATTGATAAGGTACACATCAGGTCCACATCAGAGATTACTTTGATAAGGTACACATCAGGAATAGCACTGATAAGGTACACATCACAGATAACATTGATAAGGTACACATCAGGGATAACATTGATAAGGTACACATCAGAGATCACATTGATAAGGTACACATCACAGATAACATTGATAAGGTACACAGCAGGAATAGCATTGATAAGGTACACATCAGGAATATCATTGATAAAGTACACATCAGGAATAACATTGATAAGGTACACATCAGGAATTACATTTGATAAGGTACACATCAGGGATAGCACTGATAAGGTACACAACAGGAATAACATTGATAAAGTACACATCAGGGAAGCACTGATAAGGTACACATCAGGAATAACATTGATGACAACACTGCATTGGATTCAGAATCCAACCTACAAAATTGCTCAGTATAGACTGCATTGCTGCGCATGTTGTGTATCAGTCTGTTGAGCAGTCTACGCTTGGTATTGAAAGAGACAATGTCCGTAACTTTTATCTTATAAAACACAAAATAATTGCGTTGACGAACACGACACACCAACCATTAATGAATATTTACTGAAAAACAACAAGACGGAATTCAATAGTGGTACAAAAAAAAGATGTACAGCTTCGTGGGGTTGAACTCACGCTAAAATTACACTCGCAGGTAATAATAATAGAACGTCGCAATTGTCCATCTCTCTACCAACTGAGCTAAGCGGGCCAGACATACTATTTACAAAACCTAATGTCGCAATAATCTTGGTAGAATATATATTTTTTAGATACTGTTCCGAATGTTTTAAAAAAATCTGACCGGGCCCATGATTTTCTTAGTATTCTTAATGTGAAACATGTCATTTAGTGCATTTCTTTGAATTTATCGTACAGTCCACAGCAATAACACATGAAGACTTCATCTTTTTTCGGATATAGGTCTATGTGTTTTATGTAGATTTTCGTTTGTTCGGTTCACTCAAACATCATTTGAAGTGCATATGAAATGCACGATTTCATTGGTTGAATTTAGTAGATCCTCTCATGAATATTGATTAGATGAAAGGTCGATTTGACTGACCTCCAAGGCAGTTTTGTCAGATCTTATAGCAGAGCGTAATTTGGATATGATTTTAATGAGATTGGACTTTGACTTGTCTTTTTCTGTTACTTTTCCAGTAATGGCAATGACAAAGGCCGCTTCAGCATTTTAATTTTGTGTTTAGGCCACTTTCTCATGAACTGTATATACTAGAGATTTCAAACTTTGGTTATAGTTGTATCTTGGGTAGTACAACTAAATGCAAATCCAAGTGTGACCTTAACCCACCAGGCAAAGGGCAGAAAACGTAGTACTTTTTACATCAGGTTTTGTGTTTAGGTCACTTAAGACGCTTATAGGAACCATCGTGATTCAACCCCAAAGCATATGAAAAGCTAGATATATAATTGTGACTAGCATTCAATTCATGTTGGTAATAAGGTCAGAATAACAAATGACAGTAACATTGTTGGTGGTTGTTTACTGAAATAATAGCTTTTGTTGACATTTGATTGGGGTGCAAAAAACACATATCTTTTTTTTTTTATCACTTTTAATATTTTAAAGGAGCCCAAAAGGTTTGTTTCCAATTAAAGGGGATTGCAAGGGGAAACCCTTATATTATTTTGACTTGCATCCCTCTGGATCCCTGATTTATGATATTTGGAACATTTAATGTAATGTATGCTTGTGATTGTCTGCAGGTGAAGCTGTTTTGTGGTTTGTATCACGGTATTGAGGTGTTGGGCGACGTCAAGACCACGACAGAGCTGCCTGTCACCGGGGGCAACTGTAATATGAATGTGACCTTGACCTTTGATCTCCAAGTGAAGGATGTACAGACTGCCAGTAGACTTTGTTTTACCCTGCATGGAAGAATGAAAGGAGCTAAGGTATTGTTATTCATCCAGTAGACACTTTTATATATTTTGACATTACGAAGGGCTATTCTAGAACCTGGATATATGGTAGCACAGAGTCTCAGGAAATGTGCATTTTCTATTCCTTTATACATGTAATCATGGTCTTAAGGGTTAAAAGCAACACCAGTTCATGGTAAAGGGTTCTTTCTATAAGGGATGATATACAGCCTGCGATATATAAAAACATATTTATCATGCAGATGTGCACTTTTGTGCCTAATAAAGGGGTGACCTAATAAATTTTGCTTTATAAGGCACTGACTTATAAAGCAAAATCAATGCGGAATCCCTCAGTGTTCATTGTACGTAATGTTATCTGACGTCACATAACATTCTCCGACGTCATAAAACTAGAAAACAACATGGCGGCATCCTCGACAAGCGTAATATACTACAAAATAGGGTAATAACAGTAAATCATAGAGAAAATGTGGATAATCTACATGATAAATAGAATATTATGTCAGTGCCTTTTACTATCAATTTTATTAGGCTCGGCACGAAAACGAAGAATGACTCGGCAGAGCCTTAGCCTCGCCATTCTTCGTTTTCTAAGCCTCGCCTAATAAACTTGATAGTAAAAGGCACTGGCGTAATATTCTCTATGGTTGTAACATAAATAACATTACAGCTATTACAGAAATAAAATGAATTATCTACAAACACGGCAATTTCACTATAATACAAAACAATCAGAACTCAAAAGACAAATCCATATTGAGGTTCTGCAACCAAATATATATAAATCAAGAATCTCTCTACTAATTCAACAGATGTAGAATATATATTATTATATTATCAATACGACATTAGCAAGTCCAAGTTTAATATTCTAAATACTATAATGTATTCTGTAACTGAAACTAAGGTGTTTCTCTTATAGTCCTTGAGCTGGCTGTAGACCCCCATCCCCCACTAGGGGGAGTTTTGTAGTGTATGATTTTCTGAAAAAACACACAATAAGCTTCAAAATGAGACATGTGTGCCATCTGAGCGTTGGGGCGTTTGTGTGTAACACACATGACAATTACGTTACCATAACAATTCCAAAACACTTTCAATAAATTTGAATATGAGTAAAAAATCTGCATATGAACAACAGATACTACCTATATTTATGCTATTTATGAATTGTTTAATTTAGACAGCCTTTTCAACATAATGAAAATATACTGTAGTTTACGTTACACCTTGTTCGCTATCAAAAAATCATAAATACACGTAATAATAACTAGACCGTAAGTTACCAAAAGAAGC
Source organism: Cyrtodaria siliqua (assembly GCA_037043455.1). Classification (NCBI taxonomy): domain Eukaryota; kingdom Metazoa; phylum Mollusca; class Bivalvia; order Adapedonta; family Hiatellidae; genus Cyrtodaria; species Cyrtodaria siliqua. The sequence continues at coordinate 73,214 of JAWPHD010006473.1, forward strand.
CACCCCACTCTGGGAAAATTTTGAAGGATATATTTTCCTGAAAGGGTATGCATTTCCTACAAAATGAAGTATGTTTGCCAAATGAGAGTGGGAACATAAGGATGTGACATCCATTTGAAATACGTTACCACTATCATGTTTTGAAAATGTAATACTCAAAAATTGTATGCAGCAAAACGGTATGTATATTTTATATTATTTATCAAACATGTTAAAAACGAAATCAAATGCAATAAAATAAATTTCCAAAAGACAATGTAGTTTGCGTTACGTGACATAAACATGAAATTTACGTTACCATTTAATGTTATTTGTCATAAATATTGAATGTTTCCAGAAACAAAGGCTCTGGTTCTTTACTGAAACAGTGACTATTTTAATAATACAATGTTATTCATTAAATCAATATATAAAAGAATGAATAAATAAAATGTGTGTGTGTGTGTGTGTGGAGAGAGAGAGAGAGATAGTCATTTAATGGAATTTTTGTTTTTTTACTAGTTATCGCATATTCCCTTTGTTACAATAGTTATTGCATATTCCCTTTGTTACAATGTATCCTGCTTTTGAGACAAATCCCAAAGAAAAATCATATTTTGTCCCCATCCAATGTAAGTTAGTCTTGCCTTATTTTGATTACTAGTAGTTGGACACAATACTAATAATGCCTAACTCTTATCAAAGACAGCCACAAAGGAAAATTACCCTGACATGCATATATTTTCACCCTACCACCTCTGTCTAATGTCTTTTTTTAGTACTATGCCAGACACATTCCAGTATATTTAATGACACCCTGACTCTTGACAAAACCCATGCACGGGTCAAATGAACTTCTTCAAAACAGGAGATTCAGTGTCCCTCTTCCACAAGTCACATAACTATTAATAAACAATCAATCAACATACAAATTTTCAGGGTAACATCATTGGATTTAGTAGAAAGTATGCAGCATACAGGTAATACCAGTGGTACATTACACGCCAATGTAGAGAAAAGCTGCTAGAGGCCACTTTCCAGAGATGGCAAATATGGCATCAGAAGTTATTTCGTCGTGCAAAGAACTGCATCCATCCAACAAAGAACAACGAGAAAGACTTTGGAAGAGCCACAGAATCTATCATTGGTTTCACAAACCCCATTCCGAGTTGATATCAATGCCTATGAGCTATACCTACGATCATCGGGTATTCCAGCATAGAGAGATGTTGCTGATGATCTATTACAGCATCAGGCTGAGAAGACCATGTATTAGACAGATGTTGAAGCTATCATATCCTCTATGCTCAGTACCATGGTCCCTTGATGGCAATTCAGTTAGAACTGACAAAGCCAAATTGCTCTACTGCTTAGAAGTATCAGTTGAGCCAGCTACACAGCAACCTACAGAATATACTGTGTATGTGTGTGAGGTAATGCAACACTTAACAGTCAGCCTTCAGTTCCTGGTACGTTGACGATTTGGCAGAGCTGGTGTTTGACGTACTAACCAAAGCACATTGAGTCGACTTTGTGACAGACACTTGCGTCCCTAGATCTATCAACTAGTTTGCAGGGGTCAAGCAAGACTCCAAAAATAGGGAGAAGTGACTTCTCCCTCCAGTCAAAACAGGGACAATTTTTTCAAAACAGGGAGACTTGAGGTCGGTCGACATGAGACGGACGATTAAATATCGAGTTAACCAATTCTTAACCAATTGAATGTTATTTTATTAATTATTTGTATTGGGATTATTACTGTTATAATAACTAAAATAATGCATAATACTAATAACTCAGGTGGCTGTATCGGTGTTGGGAACTAAAAAAAATAAATTAATAAAAAAAAAAAAAAATTAAAAAAAAATTGTGTTATTTGTTCCATTTTTATTGAAAAATACTAATTATTCGATAATTACCCCAAACTTAGTTTTCATACCCGCATTGAGTAACAAAAAACAAAATCATTAACTAATCCATAAACATAGATAATACATTTCCGTTGATTTCTCTCGTCAATAAAACAATCACAAACAAACTCGCTTGATACAGACTCGCTTTATACCAAACACATTTCTTTATTTCATAATTAGCCGTCAATAAAACACACAATCCAAGTTTGCAGTTTTGCTTATTAAAGATTCTTTACAACTGTGCCGATGTCAATCATATAATTTATATACACCGTCTTTATTTATCGCAAGTACATGTACCTCGTTGTCAATCATAATCTAAACCCCGCCCTTGCGCAGTATTTTGTAGTACGATTTTTAATTATTCACCAAACGAAAAAATACGACAGCTTTGATTGGTTTACTTAAATAGAATGCTCACATGATTCCCCACATGATCTAATCACGTGATCGCCTAACGAGCAAACATGGCGGTTAATATTCACATCTCGCCTTAGGCAAGCCGATAAAGATTGATAATTAGGCTATTGCCATGATTAGATAAGAGTTGGGTTGTTATTTAATGATAATGGGATTAAATAAGGTACGTGTTATACACGCGCTGATTGCATATTTTAGAGGCTTTTGTTTATTATGAGGTTAATCATATTTGAAATTGCCGAAATTGAGCCGAATTTGCCGAAAATGACGGCGACTCAAATTTCGCCCCACATGAACTAAAAAGCGAAGTCTGCCAAATTAAAGCGAAGTTTTTAGCGACTTCGCTTAATCGCGTGACCCCTGGTTTGAGTGCAAGAGGCGAGGTGAAACCCCAACTTTCCTGTTGTCAGGGCCGAAAACGAAGACCTATTGCGATTTGAAGAGTTATCACGACAATACGACACAATTCATTAATCTCAGTTGCGGCCAGTCGAAAACAGACAGATATGCACCAAACCTCAAAGGCCATGAAACCTACTTTGTCTGGGAAACAATGTCCCTGGCTTACCATTGCAGATGACATATCTGTCTACGCTGATGATCAGGAAGATCTGTTTATATCATAGGAGGAAGCAGACATCCTACTGAACATATCTCTATCAATCCTCACCAACTTTAGAAACAATTGTGGTCAGGGGCATAGCTTGGCCTTTTTGATGGCATAGGCTCGCAGTTAAAGTTATTATGCTAGCGGGGTCCCCACAGAATTTTTTTTTATGTTAGAATGCATTAGGTGCGTGCTGACGTATATTTTAGACTTTAAAGGGTCCTCCAAATTGAAATAACTTTCCTTTGTATTACAAAGATAATGATTAGCAGTTTCTAAAAATACTTCGGTCAAAATCGTAAACCTATTCGTTCATCGGTAAATCACGAATCCATACGGTACATTTGCCCCTAATACACACCTGTCACAGAAACGTAACTGAGGTTTCACGGAAACAGCCGAATGGAAAAACCCCGTTGACGTCACGCATTACCTATGGTTCGTTAGAAACCAAAATGGCGGACGCAAACCAAGAAAACAATGCGAGCGAAGTGGGCAATCAACATTTTGTGTACCCCATCCACTTTGATTCTGAGCGTATAAAGTATAAATGAAAACAATAAACGAATAATACAAATAAACTCATGATATTAGATTGTTCAGTGTCTTCATCCTGTGACTGTGTCTCCGTCTGTGGGTCTGCAAATCGGAGAATCGCGTCAGAATTCAGCATTGGTTTTAAGTTTTGATACCTACTGTATTTACTCAATGAGTCCGGACACTCATTAATTCCGGACACCTAATTAATTGAAGAAAATAATAAAACTAGTGCTCGGACATATCAAGAAATCAATCTTATTTCAATAGTTTTGATGCTTTTATAAATTCGGACATCGGGAAAAGATGAATTATTCGCCGAAAATGACAGGTTAAAATTACGATCAACGACTTCTAATTGCTGATTGCATCTCGATAATTACCAACAGAGGCAGCAGAATATACTTCAATGAATTTAATTGTAACTTGTTTGATGCAATTAAATAAAAAGTTTTTAATCGTGATTTTTTACTGTTATTAACGAGCCATTTTGAAACAATTACATTATTACTGACCCATGCTATAATTTTGTGTAATCGGTCAGGCGCGTGTTGAAACAATTGTCTAAACCAGGTAAAACCATTCCAATGTAGGTGTTACGGGTTGTTTTGGGTTGTCGCTGTCGTAGCTAGTGGGCAATTCCATTATCTGGCATTACCAGCAAAAAAATACGGTCTCGCTCACACAGGTAAAGTGCTGTACGATTTGTTGTCTGTTTGTACAGACACATGAACTATTTTAAGCTCGACTATTCGAAGAATAAGAGAGCTTATGTAATCACCCCGGCGTCGGCGTCGGCGTTGGCGTCGGCGTCGGCGTCCCACATCAAGGTTTGCGTGTAAGCTGTGTTTACAAGTCTATATCTCTTACATTTCTTATCCTACCACAACCAAATTTGTTCATGGGCTTCCTTGTAGCATTATCTTAAGGGCTGCATAAGCAATTTTGGTTCTTGTAACCCATGGGCTCCCATGGAACCCAAATTATGATAGCCCATAAAATGTGCCCCATTTCACATCAAATTTTGCGTGTAAGCTGTGTTTACAAGTCTATATCTCTTACAATTCTTACCCTAACACAACCAAATTTGGCCATTAGCTTCCTTATAGCATTATCGTAAGGGCTGCTTAAGTAATTTGGTTCCTGTAACGCCTGGGCTCCCATGGAACCCAAATTCTTATAGCCCTTAAAATGAGTCTGTTTCACATCAAATTTTGCGTGTAAGCTGTCTTTACAAGTCTATATCTCTTACATTTTTTGTCCTAGCTGAACTAAATTTTGGAATTGGTTTCCTTATAGTATGTTGTAAAGGGTTGGATAAGTAATTTTGTCTTCTGCAAATTCTGGGCTCCCATGGAACCCAAATTGTGATGGCCCAGAAAATGTGCAATAAAGGCAGATCTAGGTGTGGATGTAAGCATGTATATATCTATAATTTTGGTTTGGGATTTTTTATAGCATTATGCATCTATGCATCTTATTACTTCACCCAAATTGGGACATGGGCTCCCTCCTCCCCACCCCCCCCCCCCTACCCCCGCCCCCACTCCCCTCCAACTTTTTTTTTTTTTTTTTTAAAAATATTTCTGTGTTGTTTTAGTCAATTCTTACACATAAATGTTGCAACCCTCCCCGTCCCCCCCCCACCCCCCCCCCCCAACCCCCCCACCCCCCCTGCCCCAGACTTTAAACTTTTTTTTTTTTTTTAGCTCTACTGATCAGAGATCAGCAGAGCTTATGCCGTGGTGCGGCGTCCATCGTCCGTCCGTCCGTCTGTCTGTCCGTCCGTTAACTTTTTTTTTGTAGCGACTACTCCTCTAAAACTACTGAATAGATTTTCATGAAACTTTACAGAAATGTTGCCCATGAAGTCTAGTTGATCCTAGCAAAAATTCATGTAGATGTGAAATCCAAGATGGCCGCCAAATCTAAAAATAGGTTTTTAAAAAACAAGTTTGTAGCGACTACTTCTTGAAAACTCTAAGGGATATTGCTATGGGACTTTTTCTAAAATGATCAGCATGACATGATGTTGGTCCTTGTCGAAAATCGTTTTGATTCGACGTTAAACATGGCTGCCAGCGGCCATCTTTGTTTACATAGAGTTATATAATGAAAACTTGTAGCGACTACTTCTCTGAAACTACTTGACGGATTTTCATGAAACTTCACAGGAATGTTGCTCTTGATGTCTAATTGATCCTAGCAAAATTTCAGGTTGGCCGGAAATTCAAGATGGCCGCCACGGCTAAAAATAAATTTTAAAAAATAAGTTTGTAGCGACTACTTCTTGAAAACTATAAGAGATATTGATATGGGACTTTTTCTAAAATGATCAGCATGACATGATGTTGGTCCTTGTCGAAAATCATTTTGATTCGACGTTAAACATGGCTGCCAGCGGCCATCTTTAATTACATAAGAGTTATATAATGAAAACTTGTAGCTACTACTTCTCTGAAACTACTTGACGGATTTTCATGAAACTTCACAGGAATGTTGCTCTTGATGTCTAATTGATCCTAGCAAAATTTCAGGTTGGCCGGAAATTCAAGATGGCCGCCACGGCTAAAAATAGATTTTTAAAAAATAAGTTTGTAGCGACTACTTCTTGAAAATTATAAGAGATATTGATATGGGACTTTTTCTAAAATTATCAGCATGACATGATGGTTATCCGAGTTGAACATTATTTTGATTCGACGTTAAACATGGCTGCCAGTGGCCATCTTTGTTTACATCGAGTTATATAATGATAACTTGTAGCGACTACTCCTCTGAAAATACTTGACGGATTTTCATGAAACTTCACACGAATGTTGCTCTTGATGTCTAATTGATCCTTGCAAAATTTCAGGTCGGCCAGAAATTCAAGATGGCCGCCATGGCTAAAAATAGATTTTCAAAATACAAGTTTGTAGCGACTACTTCTTGAAAACTATAAGTGATATTGATATGGGACTTTTTCTAAAATGATCAGCATGACATGATGGTTATTCAAGTCGAACATTATTTTGATTCGACGTTAAACATGGCTGCCAGTGGCCATGTATGTTTACATAAGAGTTATATAATGATAACTTGTAGCGACTACTCCTCTGAAACTACTTGACGGATTTTCATGAAACTTCACACGAATGTTGCTCTTGATGTCTAATTGATCTTAGCAAAATTTCAGGTCGGCCGGAAATTCAAGATGGCCGCCATGGCTAAAAATAGATTTTTAAAAAATAAGTTTGTAGCGACTACTTCTTGAAAACTATAAGAGATATTGATATGGGACTTTTTCTAAAATGATCAGCATGACATGATGGTTATCCGAGTCGAACATTATTTTGATTCAATGTTAAACATGGCTGTCAGTGGCCATCTTTGTTTACATAGAGTTATATAATGAAAACTTGTAGCGACTACTCCTCTGAAAATACTTGACGGATTTTCATGAAACTTCACAGGAATGTTGCTCTTGATGTCTTATTGATCCTAGCAAAATTTCAGGTCGGCCGGAAATTCAAGATGGCCACCACGGCTAAAAATAGATGTTCAAAAAACCAGTTTGTAGCGACTACTTTCTGAAATCAAAATCAATCAGTAGAGCTTCAAGGTCATTGACCTCTTGTTTTACATATTTCTGTGTTGCTTTTGTCAATTCTTACACATATATGTTGCAACCCTCCACGCCCCCACCCCCACTCGCCCGCCTCTCACCCCATCACCCCACCCACCATGCCCCACACTTGAATTTTTAGTTTTTAGTGTTTTTTTTACATATTTCTTTGTTGTTTTAGTCAATTCTTACACATATATGTTGCCCCCTCCCCCCGCCCCCATCCCACTACCCCCCTCTCCCCCCGCTCTCCCCCACACCCCAACCCACTTGAAACTTTTTTTTAACATATTTCTGTGTTGCTTTTGTCAATTCTTACAGATATATGTTGCACCCTCACTGCCCCCTCCCCCCACTAGATTTTTTTTTGATTTTTTTTACATATTTCTTTGTTGTTTTAGTCAATTCTTACACTTATATGTTGCCCCCTCCCTCCGCCCCAAACCCACTCCCGCCTCTCCCCCCCGCTCTCCCCCACACCCCACACCCACTTGAAAATCTTTTTTTTTTTTTTTTACATATTTCTGTGTTGTTTAAGTCATTTCTTACACATATATGTTGCAACCTTCCCCTCCCCCCCCCCCCCCCCGCCTCTCACCCCCTCCCCACCACCCCCACCCCCACTTGAAACTTTTTTTTCTATTTTTTTACATATTTCGTTGTTGTTTTAGTCAATTCTTACACATATATGTTGCCCCATCCCCCCGCCCCCAACCTACTCCCGCCTCTCCCCTCGCTCTCCCCCACACCCCACCCCCGCTTGAAACTCTTTTTTTTTTTTAAATATTTCTGTGTTGCTTTTGTCAATTCTTACACATAGTTATGTTGTGCTCCCAACCCCACCCCACATTGTTGTAGCCTTGTTTTCTGATGGTATATACTAGCTATAAATTTATTATTCTCCGAAAAATCGAATAGTCAAGCTGCGCTGTTCTCCGACAGCTCTTGTTTATTCATACTATAAGCATGGCATGCTTTGTTTTTTAGCTTCGATTTGAGGAATAACATGATGGTGCAATTAAATGGATAAAGAACATGACTATTTTATAATTTTAATTTATTTTCTGAAATACCTTGTATGTTTTTATTTTGTAATAAAAATAATCAACATGTTTTAAAATTGCATTGTCTCATTATTCAATAAAGTTCATTGCTACATTTCAAACAAAATATAATAATTTAATATAATAAACTAGATGTCATAATTGTTCATTAGTTCATTGTTTACACATTTTTAGCTCTACTGGCCGAAGGCCAGCAGAGCTTATGGGATGCCGAGTTGTCCGTCGTCCGTCCGTCCGTCGTTAACTTTTGTCTCGTTAAGACGATAGGGCCTTCATTTTTCATCTGATCTTTACCAAACTTTAACAGGTTGTTAATATCAATGAAAGCTCGGATGAATTCGAAAACCAGCCAGATCGGACAAGTAACAACGGAGTTATGGCCCTTAATTTAGTTAAAAATGCTATATTGCTATATTTTGCCTCGTTAAGACGATAGGGCCTTCATTTTTCATCCTATCTTTACCAAACTTTACCACATTGTTAATATCAATGAAAGCTCGGACAAGTTCGAAAATCAGCCATATCGGACTAGTAACAGCAGAGTTAGGGCCCTTGATTTAGTTAAAAATGCTATATTTTGCCTCGTTAATACGATAGGGGCTTCATTGTTCATCCGATCTTTACCAAACTTTATCAGATTGTTAATGTCGTTGAAAGCTCGAACAAATTTGAAAAACATTCATATCGGATCAGTAACAAAGGAGTTATGGCCCGTGATTTGGTTCAAAATGCTATATTTTGTCTTGTTAAGACGGTAGGGCCCTTCATTTTTCATCCGATCTTTACCAAGCTTTATCAGATTGTTAATGTCAATGAAAGCTCGGTCAGGTTCGAAAACTAGCCAGATCGGACCAGTAACAGCGAAGTTATGGCCCTTGATTTGTTAAAAAATGCTATAATTTGCCTCGTCATACGATAGGGCCTTCATTTTGCATCTGATCTTTGCCAAACTTTACCAGATTTTATGACTTTCTTTTCTATATTATTAATTTTTATTTTTTTTTATTTTTTTTAATTATTATTATTATTTTTTTTATTATTTTTTTTTTTCTGGCCAAGTTCGAAAACCAGCCAGATCGGACCAGTAATGGTGGAGTTATAGCTCTTGATTTAGTTAAAAATGCTATATTTTGCCTCTTTAAGATGATAGTTACTCGCTTCATTGATGTTATAAGAGCCATATTAGCCAGTAGAGCGTCCACAGGCCCTCTTGGGCCTCTTGTTTATTTGTTCACTGTTGTGGATTGAATCGCATATAGCCCAGTATACTATTACACAGTCCGCATTATCCAGCATATAACTACACTTGTGACTAGAACGTGACAGTTCCACAGATCAAACAGTGTACCGCTCACTCACCGCAAAATTCAAAGGTATACTGATTTCACAGGTTTTACAGTTCGCCCAAGTTGAGTTCCGTAATTTTAGACAGTTTATAGAATAGCCGCATAATTACCAATAAGTGATCATTAATGGATGGATTTTCGTAATAACCGTAAACAACGAAGGCGAGATTGCCCCGAACATCACAGTTAAAAATACTTACCGTAGAATGTTAATTTACCGTTCCCTCTCAAAATATTCGGACATTGGCAAATATAAATTAATTTTGGAAAGTTATATTTCCGGACACCAAAAAAATAATTATGTTATCCCGTCTGAACTGATAGAGTAAATGTAATCTCTTTTTCGTTTCATAAGAGTCATCAAAATCTTTCTCAGTAAAATGGTCCGAACATACGCGAGAGTGCTCTGAAAAATTCCATTTCACACCGTTTTGCAAAACAAGTTCAATCCATTTAGTTCGATGACGGCAACATGGAAATGTGTGTAGACTTACACTGCCTTCCTGTTTACTTTTTCTACAAAAGCTTAATGAGCACCTTTTTACCATGATGAAGACACGAACACATCAATAATATTCCAGAGTTTAAAACACTTAGGCTATATGAGAATATTGGACATCCAACAAGAGTAACGGTTTGTTTACACATAGATACGCGCCAAAATTGATTATGTAAATTAGGTAGTTTGTACGGAAGATGTGATTGGTCGTCCCTTATGACGTCATTTTCCGAAGATCGATCGCGCACCAGTTTTTTTTGTGTACAGGTAAACTTCATACCTGGAAAACTTGCATTTATCAACGGTTTTTGAGAAAACGGACGATGACATTGACATTCTTTTATAATAAGCTTTCATTTAAAATCACTTTATTTTTCAATTTGGAGGACCCTTTAAGAAGGGCAAAGATAACTACACAAATATATATGAAAATGATATTTTCTGGCTTAAAATATGTTTAGATATATACTTTTATATCTAATAACAATTAGGCACCACATTTTAAATAAAATCTAGGTTTCTGCATTTTAACGACGCAAACATGTTGATAATATTTTCTATGTTTATGTCCATGTCCCTGTGCACGTGCATGACACCAAGGGGATAGCCGCTCCCCACTCATTGTTGATCGCAAGCACGTTTTTATTCGCTTCTTGGAGCTGAATGACCTTTCACAGGATGTCAAAGTCGCTGGCATCGTTAACAGCGCGAAGAGGACTGTGTATATGTTAGGATACACGTCCTTGTTGGTCTTGTCTAAGGTGCTTATGAGGGTCGATGGCTTTGACTCAGCAAGCTGCCATCGTGTCTTCCATCTACGGACTTCGTTTTCAAAGACCTCAATAAAGTCGGTGAGGTCCTCTCCAGTAGCGGGTGATCCAAAAAGACGTACAGCGCAACTCTCCAGTACGTCTTAGGATAATCTTCTATGACAGTAATTAAAAAATGAAATTTTCATATTATACAGTTACAGAAGGCCGATTATTACAGCCGCAACTCATGACAACTTCGTACTATCAAAACAAATACAATGTCATGATGGTTATCTGAAACACCAAACATATGTACGTATTGGGATTATCGTTTGGAGTGACCCTGCTTAGGTGGTTCCATGAACCTCTGACATGCACCAAACGTAACAAAAAGCAAACACTGTCAAGATCAGCGCTCGGTAAAAATAAAAATTACTAATAACATCCACAGAGTATGTTTGTTTTTAGCTCTACTGGCCAAGGGCCAGCAGAGCTTATGGGATGGCGAGTTGTCCGTCCGTCTAATGTCCGTTAACTTTTACTTCGTTAAGACGATAGGGCCTTCATTTTTCATCTGATCTTTACCAAACTTTAACATATTGTTAATATCAATGAAAGCGCGATCAAGTTCGAAAACCAGCCAGATTGGACCAGTAACAGCGGAGTTATGGCCCTTGATTTTGTTAAAAATGCTATATTTTGCCTCGTTAAGACGATAGGGCCTTTTTTTTCATCCGATCTTTACCAAACTTTACCAGATTGTTAATATCAATGAAATCACGGCCAAGTTTGAAAACCAACCAGATTGGACCAATAACAGCGGAGTTATGGCCCTTGATTTTGTTAAAAATGCTATATTTTGCCTCGTTAATACGATAAAGCCTTCATTTTCCATCTGATCTTTACCAGATTTTGTGACATTTTTTTTTAATTTGTTTAATTCTTTTTTTTTCTTTTTTTTTTTTTAATACTTTTTTTTTAACCGGTAACAGCGGAGTTATGGCCCTTTTTATTTAAAATATTTTGCCTTGTTAAGATAGCTTGTGAAAAGAAATCAATGTTTTACTCATATTACAATCACGTGGAAAACCTTAAATGTGAAAACACCTATTTAAAAATGTGTTAAATGTTAGACCGACTAGGTTGTGCGGCGACAAGGGAAATGATGAAGTCGAACTGCATGATGGCCGCCAGGCGCTGACCTTCTTTTGTGTCACTGTCAGCTTCTAGTGTCTCTAAAGCATGAACCACAACCCTGAATGCGTTTTTGAACATTGTCAGTGAATCTGCTCTGCTTATCCGTCTTGTCTCACAGAGAGATTTTAGCTTTTTCCTGCCTCCATAGCCTCCCTACTCAGTGTATCATAAGCAAGCTCATCAGCAAAGTTTAGCAGAGTAATCGAATGCGAATGCTATGTCCTGCACTGTAGCCATCATCGTACGTTCACACTGTACATTTGAGCAGTGGGTTCTTTGTTGTAAATGTCTTTTCCTTCGCTAGCTTTCCAAACAAAAGACATGTTGCACATACTAATCCATCTTGGGACATCGAGTATCGAATCCAGGGGTAATCAGTCAGCCGGCTGGCATTGAACCTTCTGTCTTTACCGCCAATATTTCTGGGGCAAAAAAGCCAATAAAAAAATTAAGCAAATGGCACATGACGGTTTAAAGATGAAATACAGCTGGGCGACTTGGATCCTCCAATAAATATTAATGTATATGCATGTTCGTATGTGCACCGTGCAATGAAACAGATTGTTCTATAGATAAGGCCTGCAATTTTATTCATTCGTAAGAATAGTATTATTTTTTATTCCATATCGTTCATTATATTATGTTCATCAAAACGCTTCAAAAAAAAGAAAAAAGATAGGACTCAAACCACTACCATGAGGGCCAAAAGATTAAAGCGCATCGCCACTAACCCCTCGGCCAGCGCGTCTGTCGCTAAGAATTGTGTACTAGTTGTCAAGTTGGCACATATTAAATATATGCGGTGTACGTAAAATGTAGCAGTTTAATTAATTTATTAATTTAATTCTTTGATTTTAACATAATATTTAGATAACAAAACATTAAGATAATATAAAACAGCAGTGTTTATGGATGCGTTGTTTCTTAAGTGTGGTAGGTCAGAAGGGTGTGGTGGGGGTAGGGTGTTATTGAAGTAATTACGAATTAAACGACCCGCCTACCTGGAAGGAAATCGGAAGTCATTCGCCATAGTCCACTTCTCAGAAAGTAACGCGAACATAGCCTCATCGTCCCATACATCGCGCCGACCTTCACCATTTCGGAAAGCCCGCTTCTAAACTTTGATCATGGCTGATAGGCGCTCATAAATTAAATGTACTGTAAGTTACCGAAAGAGCCCAAATGACTAGAAATTGTACAAAAAAAGGATTAAGATGTTTTTTCACCATTGGTAACTTGTTTCTTGAACGTTTACTCGCTCATAGATTAATGATTACGTGGACCAATTACCACAAACACTATGCCAAATGAGAGAAACAAATGAGAGAAGATAAATTGAATTTGACTGGACTATTGGTGATATTGCATCATGTTCAAAGAGCCTGACACTGAAGAAGGAAGCAATAATCGGCGCGAAGATATGGAAGACAACAAACTGATTGATATAGAGTTTGAACAAAGTGATGACAATGTATAGAGGAATTATGAGCTCAAATGATGTAATATATTTCCATGAAAATGTGTGCTATCGCATCTATATATATAGAGCTATACATTTATATTTGTTAGTGACGTAAGTAAAGTTCAATTCATTTTGTGAATATGTTGAAATTGCTTAATGTGTTACATTTGATTAAAATATGAATACATTCAATTTGCTATTTTTTTTAGAATTTGATAATACCCCCCTTTACACAGAGGTGGCGATCGTTGAGCGATCAAAAATTGGCCAGATCTCTTGACGAACTTTCAATGAACGCCCAGTGATCGCCAACATATTGCAATGATCTCTCAATGATCCTCCAGTGATCTCTACGGTCGCCACGGTCTCCTCATAGTTTTGACCCAGTCCAAAACTATGAGGAGATCGATCACCAAGGTAAGCGATCTCTCAACGGTCTCCCTATGATCTCTCAGCGATCTTTCAATGAACGCTCAATGATCGCCAAGGTCGCTCAATGATCTCTATAGATCGCCATTAAAGTTGCCGAAAATTGAATTTTTGATCGCTCAGAAGCGACTTGTTCGAGGTTTTAGGAGATCGTAGAGAGATCGGCCCAATTTTGTATCACTCAACGATCTCCTTCTGTGTAAAGGGGGCATAACGTAAAAAGTATGGAAGAGTCGTATAAATTATATACAAACTTCATTTCATTCAATGTTTGCCTATGTATAAACAGTATAAAAAGGAAAATAAAGATATATATCCATGTATTTATTTGATACTTAAATAAAATGATGTAAACTTAATTGGTAACATATGTAACATTCAATACATGAGGTAACACATATTAACATTGACATAATTTCATGTCTGTTCAAACTTTGTTGTTACCATCGATGATGTGTAGAGGAATGTTGTATTAACATCTGTATAAGCTAACTGGCTGAATTTTCTAGATTTCTGGTAACACACAGAAGATTATTATTAATTATTTTAAAAAACACACAATGTAACGGACAGTACAAGAACCAAACAGTGTCCACATCATGGATACGTATGTCTATTATAACTAAGATGCTTGAAATAATTTTCGAATATAAAATATTTATGTTCTTAATTTCTTACCAAACACCTTCATTTAACAAAGTAACGTAAATTACAGTAACGTAGACTTAATAACGCAGGTATAAAAGGTATAAACATTACGTGAAACGAAATTTTGTAGTTTAAGAAGCATGTACTATTATTTCTTTTAACATGCAAAAAATAGAAAATGATCTAAAAACACAATGTCACAGATATTACAAGAAGCAAACATTAACATCATGGGAACGTATGTCTGTGATATCTGTAAGGTTTGAAATAATTTTCGGATGTAACATCATTAATGTTCTTAATGTCTCGCGTTAAAAAACTTAATAAAACAAGGTAATCTAAATTACGGTATGGTAGAGTTAGAAACGCAGGTATCCAAGGTATAAAAAGTAGGTGAAACGAAAGTTAGTATTATAAAGGGTATGAATAATGAAGACAATTTAAAATACAAACCCTTTCTTCCATACATTTTTAGTCTTCAAAATGCAGTAAATTTAATTATTATTTTATAGGTAACATATTCTACACCTTGTAACACGATAAAGCCCCAACACTCAGATGGCACACATGTTCCAAAATGCTCTACACATAATGGTCTTTCAGAAAAATAGTGTGTATAAAATTCCCCCTGGGTGGGGGAGGGTTTCTCCTACTAGCTTACAGCCTATTAAGGAAGATAGGCAAAGACTGAGTTAGTTTTCACTTGTTCACTCAGTTGTCAAACAAGCTATATTAATACAACAACCAGTTTGTCAAGACATACATGACAAACATATACAATATAGTAGCAACACATTACAGTTATAATTCTGCGCCGTAACCATAGCCAGTTATTTACCTGTGCAATAAGGGACACAATTATGATCAAAACATACTACAGTGAACTATACTAGTTGCCTCCCTTGAACTACTTGAAGGCCAAGTTACAGGTATGAAAGCACCAATTATTTTCCCCATAGACACCAATGTTAAAGTGTCACATATTAATGATTTGCTGCAAATTCAACTCAAGTATGGATAATGCAGCAGTGTAATGTTCATATAGAAAACTATTTTTCCACTTGAAAAATCACCAGAAAACGTGGGGTCACAAGACATGTAAGAAAGTTCTTGTTTGATTACTAAACAGCTCAAGGGTACAGCTGTTTTTATTGATCGACTGTTTTCATTGCTCACAAAGTGTAAGCATAGAGTCGAAATTTCGAAAATGTTCATCAGTGATCCAGTAAAACCTATTAATACGCTTCTTATACATATAACCACAAAATCGAATAGAAATGGGCAGTTTTCCCCTACTTATAATGCCCATTTCCATCGAAAAAGGAGGGATTACTTTTTATTATAGGAACTACATTCGACTACACCTCGGAGGTTTACATGTAATTGGTGGTGGTAAACCTACATCATGTTTAACGTATATGCAGCATAAAGATGTACCTTTCCACAGGATATGATAATATTAGACTGCAGGGCTAAGGAACTGTGAAATATTTTATATCATGGATTATTTTTGATTTCATTTCTGTTACAGTGTCTTAAAGTGTGATTGATTCCTTGTTTTTGTTTCAGACTTCAGACCCAATTGCATGGGTGAACATTCCAGTATTTGACTTTAGATCACGACTGCTGACGGGTGAGCACGAACTCCAGATGTGGCCCGTTACTGCCGAGTTGCAGCTGGAAGAGACGGGCTGCTATCCATTAGGTACAATGTCATCCATCTTAAAGAAACTAACACGCCAGATAACGGAAAAATGTCACTACCAAACCGTTTATCAAAACTCCACTACCAAACCGTTTATCAAAACTCTGTCCAGGTGTTCGGGTCATATGTATATGTACCTATTAAAAATTATAGGTTTATCCACAGGTTCCTAAAATACCAGTAATTGAATATGTGTAAGATTAATTATGAGTTGGTAACTCATAATTCAAAGCTCCAGTTTTGGGGTTTGGTCTGGCTGGTTAATTCCGGTTATATTGTATCTATATATAAAGTTTGGATTTTCAAATTATTAAAGTTATATATATAGATCTACTGCATCGTCAATAAATTTAGAAACGGTGTACATCTGTTGAAAAACTTTGAATACACCTGAAATAAGGAAGTCTACTAATCTGCTACCATACTTTTAAACTGTAATGTAAAGAAAATATATGAATATTGAATATTCTAACACGACCTCCGCAGTCTTTCATATACACAAAGAAGAGAGACAGCTGTATGTTATTCTACGATAAAATACAGCTGTTCCATTAATTCCCCATGTATATTTCATCCGTTGGAAGCGCCACGTTACATGACGTCACTTGGTAAATTTACGTCACAAAGACAAACTCGACAGTAATTTTAATGAAATGTTAATTACAACAAACTTGCCATGCTCCCAAACTGTGCACACCCTCAGATATAAACCCATCATATGCATCAGTACATATAACAGTAATAAGCATCTTGAACAAGGTGAGAACAAGCTATATGACATAAGCAATGACTTAATTGTTTGTCACGTGACTACTATTGTATTGAAACGCAGAACTTTTGGAACAGCCTGTAAACATAGCAGCCTGATTACCTTGACCTCCGAGATAATATATAGTGCCCCAACAATATCATAAACAATGGGGTTATTGTTGTGTTAGAATCGAAAAAATAAATACGTACCTGTATTTTATCGGTGAATAAAATACAGTTAGGAGTTTGGATGCGTAGTAATTAAATCACGAGTAACGCACTCGTGATTTATTTACTAGGCATCCAAACTCCTAACTGTATTTTGTTCACCGATAAAACACAGGTACATATTTATTATTTCTTAAACAGCTTCTTGCAGTTTGAATATTGGGCATAGCATGTAACCTGTGTGTTGTTATTTTTAACAGGTAGCGTGGCAACGAACCCACACAACAACATCATGCTCACCGTGTACTTCTCAGACTACAACATGTCCCCACCGATTGTCTTCCCCAGCACTGATGTGGTACATACAATATTTGATATACCAATTATTAATTAACTGCTTGTTTATAATATTTGAAATGTTTATATATTACGCAAGTAAGAGCAGGTATAGAATTCACATATAGAGGGTTACCCAATAAGCATTATAAATCTGCCTGGAAGCCCTCAGATATTAAAAAAAAAGATTGTTTTAAACAGATGTTTTGTCTGTAACTTATTAGCGAACATCTTTCTTGATATATCTTGATGTTTATCTGTTCAATTTCACCAGTAATTTACGATTTGTCTATATTTGATTTTAAAAGGTACACAGGGCAATCTTCATTAAAATTACACATTGATTGTTGAATCCAGTATCTAATTGTCAGACTGTAAACCTGCTTGCAAATATGTAAATAAAAGGTAATACAGTTTGAGATGTCTATTTCTACCACAGGTTTTAATATATTGTTGGTGCAATATAATCAACAGTAATATGCAAAAACGGTTTATTTTGAACTTTTCAAATAATTTTTAATAATGATTAATAATGATTAATAGCAGATATGCAAGTTATGTAGAAAAATAACAATAACAGGATACAAACAAGAGCACCACCTCGCGGGGCATATAGGCCTATCGTTGGCAATGTTAAGTTCCAGGTCAAACCTTTTTCAAAGGGAAATAATTCAAAAACTATGAATCAGAGAGTTATGGGCCTTTATAAGATGTGTTCATTGGATCATGTTGAACATGTTTACAAAGCTTCATTGTTTTAGACCTTATGCTCTGAAAGTTATTTATAGCTACAATCAGTTTTCAGGTAAAAGTTAACAGACAGACAGAATGACATTACCTGTGGGCGTATAATATAAGAATCTTTCATGGATATCCGGTGAAGATAGGGAGTTCCAACCCGAGGTATAAGTGTTTTTATCGGAACCGAGGCTCTGCCGAGGTTCAGATTAAAACGCTTATACCGAGGGTTGGAATTCCCTATCTGAACCGAATATCCATGATAGATTCTTTTTCTTGCATATCAGACACGTGGTGCGTTGACGATGCCAGCTACTAACGTTTTGTTTTCCTGCATACCGGATGTCGGTGCTCGTGAATTTTATCTCGACCCTAGGGTGAGATGGAAATATCTAGCCCCAGTAAAATGACGGATATCCTTGTCCGGTATGCAAGAAAACTCTGTCCCTAATATGAGTTTGTGAAAATCTTCAACTATTTTTTAATGTAACCATGGACTATATTCCTTGTTACCATGGTAATATTTAATTTTCAGATTACCCAGTG
This sequence comes from Cyrtodaria siliqua, assembly GCA_037043455.1. Classification (NCBI taxonomy): domain Eukaryota; kingdom Metazoa; phylum Mollusca; class Bivalvia; order Adapedonta; family Hiatellidae; genus Cyrtodaria; species Cyrtodaria siliqua. Next base: position 91,917 of record JAWPHD010006473.1, read on the forward strand.
TGCAGCTGACAGCATGGAGGCTCACGGAACACCCGGCTCTCCTGTAAGTTTGTTCCTGGTTTGCTAGTGATCAAAAATAAGTTAGTATTCATCAGTAAAAGTTACAGAAGCGCATCCATCGCCGGAATCTGTAAAACAATGAATTTAGTTTGCCATAAATATAAATTGCATCGTAAATATTGCATTGGTAAACAACTGTTATTGTATTCCAACTTTGAATGCTTCTATACTGTAAGTTTGTTTTGTTTGCAAGGTGGAATATAATATAACAAAGACCTTGCAGCAGATCCTTGCAGTTGTCTCCCATTCATTATCAAGTTTATGAATAAATTTTACCTGACATGTTCTCATGTTTAACCATAGTCTCAAATGTGCTGAAAAATGACATTAAACCCCAAACCTTGTGTTAACCAGGAAAAGGAATACTATGAGATATGCTAGAACCTGTCATTATTTTGTGGTCCATAGTAAATATTTAAAAACTTCAATTGGTTTAATGGCACCACAACATAGTTATATGTTTTATGACGCCAAGATATTAAGGAACTTTCTGGATCCAAGCCTTATATACATCGGGATAAAAACATGCAGCACAGATTCAGCCTCGTCCATCCTGTGTGGAGTCTATTCTCTAATCAAGTTAAAGAATCGTAGGATTCCAATCGATAGTAAGAGTAGGTCATAGGTCCCAGATTCCAATATATCCTTCTCCTCTCTCTGGTGTGAGCAGTCTTCCTATATATCCTTCCACTCTCTCTGGTGTGAGCAATCTTCCTATATATCCCTCACCTCTTTCTGGTGTGAGCAGTCTTCCTATATATCCTTCCCCTCTCTCTGGTGTGAGCAGTCTTCCTATATATCCGTCCCCTCTCTCTGGTGTGAGCAATCTTCCTATATATCCCTCACCTCTCTCTGGTGTGAGCAGTCTTCCTATATATCCTTCCTCTCTCTCTGGTGTGAGCAGTCTTCCTATATATCCTTCACCTCTCTGGTGTGAGCAGTCTTCCTATATATTCTTCCCATCTTTCTGGTGTGAGCAGTCTTCCTATATATCCTTCCCCTCTCTCTGATGTGAGCAGTCTTCCTATATATCCTTCCCCCACCCCCTCTCTCTGGTGAGAACAGTTTTCCTATATATCCTTCCCCTCTCTCTGGTGTGAGCAGTCTTCCTATATATCCTTCACCTCTCTGGTGTGAGCAGTCTTCCTATATATTCTTCCCATCTTTCTGGTGTGAGCAGTCTTCCTATATATCCTTCCCCTCTCTCTGATGTGAGCAGTCTTCCTATATATCCTTCCCCCACCCCCTCTCTCTGGTGAGAACAGTTTTCCTATATATCCTTCCCCTCTCTCTGGTGTGAGCAGTCTTCCTATATATCCTTCCCCTCTCTCTCGTGTGAGCAGTCTTCCTGTATATCCTTCACCTCTCTCTGGTGTGAGCAGTCTTCCTATATATCCTTCCTCTCTGGTGTGAGCAGTCTTCCTATATACCCTTCACCTCTCTCTGGTGTGAGCAGTCTTCCTATATATACTCCCCCTCTCTCTGGTGTGAGCAGTCTTCCTATATATCCTTCACCTCTCTCTGGTGTGAGCAGTCTTCCTATATATCCTTCCCCTCTCTCTCTCTCTGGTGTGAGCAGTCTTCCAGTATACCCTTCCCCTCTCTCTGGTGTGAGCAGTCTTCCTATATATCCTTCCTCTCCCTTTGGTGTGAGCAGTCTTCCTATATATCCTTCTCCTCTCTCTGGTGTGAGCAGTCTTTCTTTATATCCTTCCCCTCTCTCTGGTGTGAGCAGTCTTCCTATATATCCTTCCCCTCTCTCTGGTGTGAACTGTCCTCCTATATATCCTTCCACTCTTTCCACTCTCTCTGGTGTGAGCAGTCTTCCTATATATCCTTCCCCTCTCTCTCTCTGGTGTGAGCAGTCTTCCAGTATACCCTTCCTCTCCCTCTGGTGTGAGCAGTCTTCCTATATATCCTTCTCCTCTCTCTGGTGTGAGCAGTCTTTCTATATATCCTTCCCCTCTCTCTGGTGTGAGCAGTCTTCCTATATATCCTTCCCCTCTCTCTGGTGTGAACTGTCCTCCTATATATCCTTCCACTCTTTCCACTCTCTCTGGTGTGAGCAGTCTTCCTATATATCATTTCCCTCTCTCTGGTGTGAGCAGTCTTCCTATATATCCTTCCCCTCTCTCTGGTGTGAGCAGTCTTCCTATATATCCTTCCCCTCTCTCTGGTGTGAGCAGTCTTCCTATATATCCTTCACCTCTCTCTGGTGTGAGCAGTCTTCCTATATATCCTTCTCCTCTCTCTGGTGTGAGCAGTCTTCCTATATATCCTTCCCCTCTCTCTGGTGTGAGCAGTCTTCCTATATATCCTTCACCTCTCTCTGGTGTGAGTAGTCTTCCTATATATCCTTCCCCTCTCTCTCGTGTGAGCAGTCTTCCTGTATATCCTTCCCCTCTCTCTGGTGTGAGCAGTCTTCTTATATATCCTTTCCCTCTTTCTGGTGTGAGCAGTATTCCTGTATATCCTTCCCCTCTCTCTCTCTGTGTGAGCAGTCTTCCTATATATCCTTCCCCTCTCCCTGGTATGAGCAGTCTTCCTGTATATCCTTCCCCTCTCTCTGGTGTGAGCAGTCTTCTTATATATCCTTTCCCTCTCTCTGGTGTGAGCAGTCTTCCTATATATCCTTCCCCTCTCTCTCTCTGTGTGAGCAGTCTTCCTATATATCCTTCCCCTCTCTCTGGTATGAGCAGTCTTCCTATATATCCTTCCCCTCTCTCTGGTGTGAGCAGTCTTCCGGTATACCCTTACCCTCTATCTGGTGTGAACAGTCTTCCTATATATCCATCCCCTCTCTCTCTGGTGTGAGCAGTCTTTCTCTATATCCTTCCCCACTCTCTGGTGTGAGCAGTCTTCCTGTATATCCTTCCCCTCTCTCTGGTGTGAGCAGTCCTCCTGTATATCCTTCCCCTCTCTCTGATGTGAGAAGTCTTCCTGTATATCCTTCCCCTCTCTTTGGTGTGAGCAGTCTTCCTATATATCCTTCCTCTCTCTCTGGTGTGAGCAGTCTTCCTATGTATCCTTCTCCTCTCTCTGGTGTGAGCAGTCTTTCTATATATCCTCTCTCTCTCTCTCTCTCTCTCTCTCTCTCTCTCTCTCTCTCTCTCTCTCTCTCTTTGGTGTGAGCAGTCCTCCTATATATCCTTCCGTGTGAGCAGTCTTCTTATATTTCCTTCACCTCTCTCTGGTGTGAGCAGTCCACCTATATATCCTTCCCCTCTCTCTGGTGTCAGCAGTCTTCCTATATATATCCTTGCGCTCTCTCTGGGAAGGTGTGAAATAACCTCGTATAATGTGTTGATGGACTGTTTAACAGCAGTTTATTTTACTTTTCAGGATTGGCACCCACCCAAAATGTTTAAAGATCAGTTTAAGTCAATTCTTCTCCAAGAATGTTTACACGAGCAAGATAAGGAGAATGTTTGGCTGATGAGATATGAATGCCGTGACGAAAACCCCAACGCTTTACCGTTAGTGCTCAAGTCTGTCAACTGGCATAACCACAAGGACGTGGCCAAGGTGAGCTGGGCTGGGTGTGGTACTATGGTTGATAGTCCCTCCATCCATATAAGGGACAAATACAGGCCAGAATAATCCTGAGCTTTGGTTTGTTACCTGTGCATTTTGTAAGCTGAAATCATTCTTTTGCGGGAGATTTATTTTTGTTGATGATTTATTTAACGGGACACTGTCCCTAAGTAAAGCATATATTGAGCATATAAAGTCTGATTGATATACATGGAAACAGTAACATAGACCCAAATAAGGATGTAGACATACATCTATGTAATTGAGAAAAATCTTTTTTATTTATTGTTTGTTAACATCGCAGGGACCGCAATATTAACATTTCTGTTGCTCACGTGATATCCATTAGTGCCATTAGCGATTAGATTATTTTTATTGTATGTCCTGCATCAAATAACTGTCCAGTTTAGCTCATTCTGGAATGTGTTCATCTTATACACACGTATGATTTTAGTGTAAGCTTGGAGATCAATTCCACGAAGTGGTACTTAATTTGTTGTACTGCAATTGAATTCTGGCAAAACATCTTGTTTCTATTTAGTAAATATTCAATAATGATAGTTGTGTAATGTTTGTCATCGTAATTATTTTATGTTTTGTAAGCTTAAAGTTATGGCTAATTCAATTTTAAACTAAATTCTTCACATGTGAAGAAAAGAGAAAAGATGAAATGGCTACCTTGTCAAAATTTACATCCTGTTAAAAGGTAAAATGTGACCTTTTCAGAATGTTGTTCGAGAAATGAAGGTAGCATAGTGATAAATAGAATACCAAATCAGTTCTTTTTCAGATCAAGTTTGTATGCATGACTGGTCGTCTTAGAATCAGGTGACATCTGATTTACTGAAAATGAAAATGCACTTACAAAGTTTTCTGTATAGACCAAGGATCCAATTCCTAACAAAACTGAAAACATTAAACTTTCTTAAAGACCTATCTGCTGTAGGTCCTACCACAATTTCTATAACTAAGTAATCAAGTAGCTGCACACACAATGTTGTCTGCTACAAGATTTTAGCCTCCTGACCAATCATATATCATCTAATTTCACAGGTACAGCTATTAATAGATGCCGCAATGTTTAAATTTCCAGATGCAGTTATTACTGGGTACATGGACGCCAAACATTCCTGTAGATTATGCATTAGAATTGCTAGACTTTAACTTTCCCGACAGAAATGTCAGGAAATATGCCACTGACTGTCTTCAGGATCTCAGGTGTGTAACCCGTCACCCCTATTGACTGCTTTGGAATGACCGACCTATAATAGGAGTCGAGTCCATTTTAGAAATGCAGGGATGAACAGTTAAGATTTAAAGCTGCTATAGCTATAGTTAAGGATTATCATATACTTATAAATGAATAGTGTTAAAATTTTAACTGATACATAGCCATAAACCTGGACTGTTGTATTGTGCAGTCAGTTAATGTCTTCTATAGTCAATGAATGTTTTGTTTAGCTGATATGTATGTTTTACAAAGAAAATTTCTCATCAGGTTGTTATCTACATGTTTTATTTCAGTACATTTTGCTGTTATTGTGATTCCTTTGAATACAATAATTTTCATCAAAAGCTGTCACAGTTAATGTTCTTTGAAGGAGACCTATATAAGCTTAAGCCTTTGTTTATATACACCTGCTTTCACAAAGTGAAGTGGGGCTTATATAGGAATCACTCTGTCCGTAAAGCCGCGTCACGTCCCGTAACACACTTTTGTCTCGTCGCGTCCCATAACACAGTTTTATTACTTACATTTCTCAAACAGTTCTGAATGGGTTGTTTCTAAACTTCATGTACACATTATGTCCCTCTACATCATCTATTGTTGATTGCCTAATTTATTACAGAATTATGGCTCTTTGTTCAGAACATTCCATTTCTGTGAAAAAGGGAAATGACTGATCAACAGATGGACATTGTGAACCTTGATGAGCCCACCTGATCTGGGTTTACAATAGACGCAAAGGCTATTATAGTCTTGCTTAGCGGGTTAAGGGTTAAATGTTGAGTAGCGTACTATGTTTACACGGACTCTGTATTTCCAGTGATGAGGAGCTATCCCTGTACCTGCTGCAGCTGGTGCAGGCACTAAAATACGAGAACTACCTGTACTGTCCCCTTGCGGAGTTCCTTATAGAACGTTCACTTAGGAACCAACATATCGGGCATCAGCTCTTCTGGCTTCTCAAGTAAGTACACATGACAGCTCACAGTATAACATAAACAATCACACTGACAGCACACAGTATAACATAAACAATCACACCGACAGCACACAGTATAACATAAACAATCATACTGACAGCACACAGTATAACATAAACAATCACACCGACAGCACACAGTATAACATAAACAATCATACTGACAGCACACAGTATAACATAAACAATCACACCGACAGCACACAGTATAACATAAATAATCACATTGACAGCACACAGTATAACATAAACAATCACACTGACAGCACACAGTATAACATAAACAATCACATTGACAGCACACAGTATAACATAAACAATCACACTGACAGCACACAGTATAACATAAATAATCACATTGACAGCACACAGTATAACATAAACAATCACACTGACAGCACACAGTATAACATAAATAATCACATTGACAGCACACAGTATAACATAAATAATCACATTGACAGCACACAGTATAACATAAACAATCACACTGACAGCACACAGTATAACATAAATAATCACATTGACAGCACACAGTATAACATAAATAATCACATTGACAGCACAAAGTATAACATAAACAATCACACTGACAGCACACAGTATAACATAAATAATCACATTGACAGCACACAGTATAACATAAACAATCACATTGACAGCACACAGTATAACATAAATAATCACATTGACAGCACACAGTATAACAAACAATCACATTGACAGCACACAGTATAACATAAAAAATCACATTGACAGCACACAGTATATCATAAATAATCACACTCACAGCACACAGTATAACATAAATAATCACATTGACAGCACACAATATAACATAAATAATCACATTGACAGCACACAGTATAACATAAACAATCACACTGACAGCACACAGTATAACATAAATAATCACATTGACAGCACACAGTATAACATAAATAATCACATTGACAGCACACAGTATAACATAAACAATCACAGACAGCACACAGTATAACATAAATAATCACATTGACAGCACACAGTATAACATAAATAATCACATTGACAGCACAAAGTATAACATAAACAATCACATTGACAGCACACAGTATAACATAAATAATCACATTGACAGCACACAGTATAACATAAATAATCACATTGACAGCACACAATATAACATAAATAATCACATTGACAGCACACAGTATAACATAAATAATCACACTCACAGCACACAGTATAACATAAATAATCACATTGACAGCACACAATATAACATAAATAATCACATTGACAGCACACAGTATAACATAAATAATCACACTCACAGCACACAGTATAACATAAACAATCACACTGACAGCACACAGTATAACATAAACAATCACACTCACAGCACACAATATAACACAAACAATCACACTGACAGCACACAATATAACATAAATAATCACATTGACAGCACACAGTATAACATAAACAATCACATTGACAGCACACAGTATAACATAAACAATCACATTGACAGCACACAGTATAACATAAATAATCACACTCACAGCACACAGTATAACATAAATAATCACATTGACAGCACACAATATAACATAAATAATCACATTGACAGCACACAGTATAACATAAATAATCACACTCACAGCACACAGTATAACATAAATAATCACACTGACAGCACACAGTATAACATAAATAATCACACTCACAGCACACAGTATAACATAAACAATCACACTCACAGCACACAGTATAACACAAACAATCACACTGACAGCACACAATATAACATAAATAATCACATTGACAGCACACAATATAACATAAATAATCACATTGACAGCACACAATATAACATAAATAATCACATTGACAGCACACAGTATAACATAAATAATCACACTCACAGCACACAGTATAACATAAACAATCACACTCACAGCACACAGTATAACACAAACAATCACACTGACAGCACACAAAATAACATAAATAATCACATTGACAGCACACAATATAACATAAATAATCACATTGACAGCACACAGTATAACATAAACAATCACATCGACAGCACACAGTATAACATAAATAATCACATTGACAGCACACAGTATAACATAAACAATCACACTCACAGCACACAGTATAACATAAACAATCACACTCACAGCACACAGTATAACATAAACAATCACATTGACAGCACACAGTATAACATAAACAATCACACTGACAACACACAGTATAACATAAACAATCACACTGACAGCACACAGTATAACATAAACAATCACATTGACAGCACACAGTATAACATAAACAATCACACTGACAACACACAGTATAACATAAACAATCACATTGACAACACACAGTATAACATAAACAATCACACTGACAACACACAGTATAACATAAACAATCACACTGACAACACACAGTATAACATAAACAATCACATTGACAGCACACAGTATAACATAAACAATCACATTGACAACACACAGTATAACATAAACAATCACACTCACAGCACACAGTATAACATAAACAATCACATTGACAACACACAGTATAACATAAACAATCACATTGACAGCACACAGTATAACATAAACAATCACACTGACAACACACAGTATAACATAAACAATCACATTGACAACACACAGTATAACATAAACAATCACACCGACAGCACACAGTATAACATAAACAATCACACTGACAACACACAGTATAACATAAACAATCACACTGACAGCACACAGTATAACATAAACAATCACATTGACAGCACACAGTATAACATAAACAATCACACTGACAACACACAGTATAACATAAACAATCACACTGACAGCACACAGTATAACATAAACAATCACACCGACAGCACACAGTATAACATAAACAATCACACTGACAGCACACAGTATAACATAAACAATCACACTGACAGCACACAGTATAACATAAACAATCACACCGACAGCACACAGTATAACATAAACAATCACACCGACAGCACACAGTATAACATAAACAATCACACTGACAGCACACAGTATAACATAAACAATCACATTGACAGCACACAGTATAACATAAATAATCACATTGACAGCACACAGTATAACATAAACAATCACATTGACAGCACACAGTATAACATAAACAATCACACTGACAGCACACAGTATAACATAAATAATCACATTGACAGCACACAGTATAACATAAATAATCACATTGACAGCACACAGTATAACATAAATAATCACATTGACAGCACACAGTATAACATAAACAATCACATTGACAGCACACAGTATAACATAAACAATCACACTGACAACACACAGTATAACATAAACAATCACACTGACAGCACACAGTATAACATAAACAATCACACCGACAGCATACAGTATAACATAAACAATCACACTGACAGCACACAGTATAACATAAACAATCACACCGACAGCACACAGTTTAACATAAACAATCACACCGACAGCACACAGTATAACATAAACAATCACACTGACAGCACACAGTATAACATAAACAATCACACTGACAGCACACAACATAAACAATATTTGTCTATAACTTTATTTTGTCTATAACTTTGTGTTGTCTATAACTTTGCTTTGTCTATAACTTTATTTTGTCTATAACTTTGTGCTTTCTATAACTTTGTGGTGTCTATAACTTTATTTTGTCTATTACTTTGTGCTGTCTATAACTTTGTGGTGTCTATAATTTTGTTTTGTCTATAACTTTGTGCTGTCTAAAGCTTTGTGCTATCTATAACTTTGTTTTGTCTATAGCTTTGTGTTGTCTATAACTTTGTTTTGTCTATAACTTTGTTTTGTCTATAGCTTTGTGTTGTCTATAACTTTGTTTTGTCTATAACTTTGTGTTGTCTATAACTTTGTGTTGTATATCACTTTGTTTTGTCTATAACATTGTGCTGTATAATTTGTGCTGTCTGTAATTTGTGCTGTCTGTAACTTTGTGCTGTCTATAATTTTGTGTTGTCTATAACTTTGTTTTGTCTATAACTTTGTGATGTCTATAACTTTGTGTTGTATATCACTTTGTTTTGTCTATAACTTTGTGCTGTATAATTTGTGCTGTCTGTAATTTGTGCTGTCTGTAACTTTGTGCTGTCTATAATTTTGTGTTGTCTATAAATTTGTTTTGTATATAACTTTGTGTTGTCTATAACTTTGTTTTGTCTATGACTTTGTTTTGTCTATAACTTTGTTTTGTCTCTGACTTTGCTTTGTCTATAACTTTGTGTTGTCTATAACTTTGTGTTCTATAACTTTGTGTTGTCTATAACTTTGTGTTTTTGTTTTGTCTATGACTTTGTTTTGTCTATAACTTTGTTTTGTCTATGACTTTGTTTTGTCTAAGACTTTGTTTTGTACTTTGTTTTGTCTATGACTTTGTTTTGTACTTTGTTTTGTCTAAGACTTTGTTTTGTACTTTGTTTTGTCTAAGACTTTGTTTTGTCTATAACTTTGTGTTGTCTATAACTTTGTGTTTTCTACAACTTTGTGTTGTCTATAACTTTGTTTTGTCTATAACTTTGTGCTGTCTATAACTTTGTGCTGTCTATAATTTTGTTTTGTCTATAACTTTGTGTTGTCTATAACTTTGTGCTGTCTATAACTTTGTTTTGTCTATAACTTTGTGTTGTCTATAACTTTGTTTTTTCTATAACTTTGTACTTCGTGCTGTCTATAATTTTGTTTTGTCTATAACTTTGTGTTTATTGAAATAAGTATCATTTTTCATGTTTTTTCTTTTTATTTGTTTTTCTAAAGAATCTTTACCAACTATTATTTATGTTTTCCAGACAATCTATAATCTTTGTTTCTCAATGGGTGTACATGTATGTTTATTTTCCTTCACATAGATCCGAGCTGCACAACCCGACGGTGACGGTGAGGTTTGGGCTGCTACTGGAGGCATACCTCAAGGGGAGCCCGGGCCATCTGACAGTCCTGTTTAAACAGTTTGAGGCACTCCAAAAATTAAACACAGTCAGCCTGCTAGTCAAGTCAGAGAAGATCAAGGATGATGTAAGTAGAGGGCCTTAAGCTAGATCGTTGGAAAAATAAAGTCAAGCTCGGCTTCGCCTTGATCGACATTATTTTCCTCAGGTTGACAATATCCACTGGGATGCAATATTTATATAATGAATTATACAGTCTGATTTTTTTCAAGAAATCTAAAACAAGACTGAAATCAATTGTTTTTAAAATAATTCTTTCATACTATAGTATTAATGTTACAGGTTTTTTTCTGGATGTTTATGTATCAAACATGCTCAGACATGCACAGAGACACCTAATGACCGTCACATAGTTATCACGTTTGTAGTGTTGTGTGTTGTCACATTTAAAAAATGTGTGAGTGTATCATCACATTGGCTTAATCTGACATATTACTTTGTTGTTTTTCGGTATTTTCAGAGATCCAAAGATAATGCGAGGACCAACATGTTCATGGTGTTAGAACAACCGACGTACCAGGAGAGATTATCCAGCCTGTGCAGCCCACTGTCGCCGCTGTTCAAGTTGCACGAGCTAGAGTAAGTAGGATTTTGTGTTGCCTTAGGTTTGGTACATATACTGTCTGTGGACCAGATATTGTTGTATTTATGAAGGTTCTTAAATATATCTAAATAAAAAGGAGTTATCTCATAAATTTTTGCCAGTAGAGAAGCTTACTGCCTTGCCATAAATAGTCTATATACCTTATTTACCTCCATAGTTTCAATTCTCGGTAACAAGTGTCACTACATATAGACTGATTTGGGCCCGTCTTCTGCGCTGAATGTAGAAGTCATCGTCATCTTCAATTTAATACTGAATAACCTGCTTTTGGAATTGTGAAAACGTGTGTAGTTATTCAGTGCTCCAGATAAGACGCGTATCTGCTTAATTACGCATATTTTTTTCATCAAAAACGCATTTAAAATAAATAAATGCGTACAAAAATGCATTTAAAAATCGTCATTAAGTATTGAGAACCAAATACCCACGTACACACTAATGACTTCAACAGAAGAATCGAGTTCTTCCAATCATACTCTATACTTATTGAAGTTTGAGCTATTGAATGACAATCAAGTACCTCCAGCAATTACTAGTCGATGCTTGCAAGAAAAATAAAAGAAGTCGGCTGTTTGACACAAATTAATGCCATTTAAATAAGACAGACAGCTATAATGCATATATATAAGCGGAGGAGGAAATACGTTATGTTTATATAAACAACAATGAGTAAACATTTTACATTAATGTTTTTTTTTCAAAACTTGTTTTAAGAATACGCATTAGTAAATGTAAATTCGCAATACAATTTTTTTCATGCGTACAATAAGCATTGATGAAAGCTTATCTGGAGCACTGGTTATTAAATAAAAAAAAAAAATAATATATATACCAATTGCATTTAAATACCAAAAAATGTATTTGGAAAAAAGTTATATCCTCAATGTTAGTATGATTTTTCAACTGCACCGTCGGATGTAATGTACTTGATTTGGACATTCACAATTTAAGGGCAAATAACTCTGCAAATTTAAATTGAATGTTGTGTACTTTTTGTCTCCCTTAGCTTAATTTTTTTTTAGCACACAGTTAGGTTGGCATGTAATATTTATTCAATGGTTCGATGCAAAAGGTCAGAAATGTTCACGGGAATTGTCCTATACAGTGTTGATGAGGGAATTGTCCTATACAGTGTTGGAGGAGGGAATTGTCATATACAGTGTTGGATGAGGGAATTGTCCTATACAGTGTTGGAGGAGGGAATTGTCCTATACAGTGTTGGAGGAGGGAATTGTCCTATACAGTGTTGGAGGAGGGAATTGTCCTATACAGTGTTGGAGAAGGGAATTGTCCTATACAGTGTTGGATGAGTGCACGACCAGAGTTTGTACTGAAACCACATCTAATATTAAAGTATGGTATATCTGTAATATGAACTTGTCAAGCTGTGATTTCAGTATCAAGAAATGTAAGTTTATGGATTCCAAGAAGCGCCCTCTGTATTTGGTCTGGTCTAATGAAGACGAGGAAGGACAAGAAGTCCACATCATCTACAAAAATGGAGATGGTATGTATCAATATTTCAGTCAACAATAAACAACTTTAGAATATCCCTACTTAAAGGAGAGTACATTTTGCAAATGTAGGGATGAAAGGATCATTACAAATGTAGGGATGAAAGGATCATTACAAATGTAGGGATGAAAGGATCATTACAAATGTAGGGATGAAAGGGTCATTACAAATGTAGGGATGAAAGGATCATTACAAATGTAGGGATGTAGGGATGAAAGGATCATTACAAATGTAGGGATGAAAGGATCATTACAAATGTAAGGATGAAAGGGTCATTACAAATGTAGGGATGAAAGGGTCATTAAACATTTTGATACAACTTCTATATAGAAGCATTTTTCTTCAACAAATTTGGCCCAGGTGATTCTTGGGAAGGAATAGATTTTCTGCCGATTCCTGCAGAGAGGTAGAATCCCTCCAGATGGGTATTGTGGTCATTTTGACATTTTTTTCACGCTTATAAAAACTTGATATAATGCCCTGTGTGGTTTCAGGGGATCCACATGAATTGTAGCAGAAAAAGAACCAACATGACTCTAGTGTTAATGGATCCAGTGTTTAGCAGCAACTCTGCAGTTCTGCAGGCAAGAAAATTCTGGGTCCATTCTGCGTGTTTATTATTTTTATGTAAAAGGGTGGGCCTGGAAGAGTCATATGACCTTTTGTGTTGGTGTGCCATCAACCTCAAGTCAGTTCAATTCTACGGCACATTACTGGAATATTTATGTAGGTGCAGGAACTTTTTGCAGAGTTTTGGGGATACTCTGTAGAAAAGGAACAACTTTCAGAAAGCAGACCTGTTCAGTTGCAACCGTGATGAACATTCAGAAATCAAGATGGGTCAATCAACCTAAAGTTAAATAAATTAACCTAATGTCAGGTTGCCGATTTAATGTTATGTTGATCAACCCACCCCCTAATGTTAGGATATGTCTAGGGGCTAGGTGGATCAACCCAAACTGGCATCGTGCCCTATCGCTTATTGGTCAGTCTGTGTGTAAATGTAATGACATTTTTGTTACTCATGTACTTTTCCCTGTAATGTCAGATTTACGGCAGGACATGCTGACGTTACAGATGTTACAGGTTATGGACAGCATCTGGCAGGCCGAGGGACTGGATCTCAGGTATTTGCATGCTGTTCTAGGTGAGATGTATTTTAGAGATAACTATTGTCCCAAGGTATCGGGGACGACCTGGGAAACTATTCCCCATGTCGTCCCCGATACCGAGGTACAATAGTTTTGACTGTTCCAAAAACACCCATGAAATAAGTGTTTTATTACCTAATTCTCTATATAATCAGTTATTGTAAATCAGGATTAATTTGAGTAGCTATAGGAAAACAAAATGATAAAAGTTAATGATTTAAATATATTTCATAATCGCTAAATTATGGCTAGACCGAGGCAGTTTCCTCGGTAGAATTTTGGGATAGTACATACTTTACATATAAACAACTTCAGTATCGAAAAATAATCAATCATTGAAAAAAAAAAAATGTGCTTTGAACTGAAAATGAACTTTAATAGTTTAGTTTAAACTTATTTATTTTACATCAATTGTAATGAAAGCTCTATGAACTTATTTGAATCACTCTCATTGTCTTCCTGGGTAGAACCAGTACTAAGCAATGCAGATAAAGTGTCTTGCTCAGGAACATAACGCATATGGTAATTGCAGGAATCGAACCCACGACTTTTGGATCATTGGATCACGCTCTACCACTTGACCACAGCACTCCACAAATGCACTTAAACACAGGAAATTGCATGTAGAAAACAAAGCGGTTGGGGGTTTGGGCGCGATGTGCATGCCACCGGACTTCCATATAAAGGGATTTGCCTTGGTTAAATTGTTTTAGGGCAGGCTAAAAGCCTGTCAATATTAATTACTGACTCCGAACAAAAAAAAAATACTGACGTTGAGCCAAGACATCAATAAAGTGTTGATGAAGCTGGAGTGGGTGGGAGTTAATGGTCAACATTTGTTTCTTATTTTATTTTACAGTGTAGGTAATTCAACTTTGTCAAATGTTATTTCTCAAATTTGTCCAAAAATATTAACCACACAAGTGTTCGGTCAGATATACGCCAAAATGCACCATTTCATAGCTTAAATTAAACAAGAGGGCCAAGATGGCCCTATATCGATCACCTGAGTATTTGTCCATTATCGAACTTCTTTGAAATCTTATGATCATATACAATCTGTGCAAGTTTGGTTAAGATTGTCCAAGAAATGTGGCCTCTGTTGTTTACCGACATTGATATAAAGACACTGACAAAGTTTGGTAAAGATCAAAGACAAAAAGAAGGTGTAACCTCTGGGACATGGCCAAATGTGACCCAAGGGCTACATGTAATATATGGTGGCTGTGTGCCTTGTGGTTTCAGAGAAAAAGATTTTTTAAGATTTTCCCTATACAAGTCTATGTAAAA
This sequence comes from Cyrtodaria siliqua, assembly GCA_037043455.1. Classification (NCBI taxonomy): domain Eukaryota; kingdom Metazoa; phylum Mollusca; class Bivalvia; order Adapedonta; family Hiatellidae; genus Cyrtodaria; species Cyrtodaria siliqua. The sequence goes on from JAWPHD010006473.1 coordinate 107,319, forward strand.
CATATGACCCTGGGGCAGAGCCAAATGTGACCCCGGGTCACCATTTTAATAAACTTGGTAAAGGACCATAAGCGCGTAATAAATGCAAAATATTAAACCTCTGGCTCTTGCAATTTCAGAGAAGATTTTTTTAATTTTTCCCTATACAAGTCTATGTAAAACTCTGATCACGGGGGCGTGGCCAAATATGACCCCAGGGTCACCATTTGAACAAACATGGTAAAGGACCATAATCTTATAGTAATTACAAAATATTAAACCTCTGGCTCTTGTAGTTTCAGAGAAGAAGATTTTTAAAAAATTCCTATATAAGTCTATGTAAAACGTGACCCACGGGTTCGGGGCCAAATTTGACACCAGGGTCACCATTTGAACAAACTTGGTAAAGGATCATAAGCTTGTAGAAAATGCAAAATATTGAACATCTGGCTCAAGCAGTTTCAGAGAAGAAGATTGTTTAAGTTTTCCCTATACAAGTCTATGTAAAACATGTGACCCCTGGGGTCACAGGTACCGGTTTAAAAAAAAATAAAAAATAAAATAAAAAGTTATATTCTATTAAATACTGAAGGTCAGCATCGAGGAAATCCCAAAATATAGGCATGCATCTCTAAACAACAGCTGCAGTGTTAGTTTTTGAAGTCCCACAGAGCTGTCATATGCTGCAATCAACTCAGGAATAAATTATCTTTCCAATAACATACATTTTCATATGTCCACACCACATAAGAAAAGCTCTGGTGCTCGAAAAACACAGAAAACGTACCTGTTTTTAAAAATCGACTCTAAGCCAGTCCGTATTATTCGCCTATACAGACCCCCGTAGACCGCTGTTTAGCCTTTGTAGAAGCTCCCGCAGACATAACAACTCATCGACACTATTCCTTACGCACAATATGTTTTTATCCGTGCAATAAATAATGTCCAAGTACCTTTCCGACGATCACAAGTATTTAACAAGTATTTCTGCGGCTTTGCTATCAACTTCCGGCATTCTCAATGCAAATGGCGTCGTGGGATACTGAGATTTTTGAAAACGTGTACTTTTGATCGTCGGAAAGGTACTTGGACATTATTTATTGCATCGATAAAGACATATTGTGCGTAAGGAATAGTGTCGATGAGTTGTTATGTCCGCGGGAGCTTCTACAAAGGCTAAACGGCGGTCTACGGGGGTCTGTATAGGCGAATAATACGGACTGGCTTAGAGTCGATTTTTAAAAACAGGTACGTTTTCTGTGTTTTTCGAGCACCAGAGCTTTTCTTATGTGGTGTGGACATATGAAAATGTATGTTATTGGAAAGATAATTTATTCCTGAGTTGATTGCAGCATATGACAGCTCTGTGGGACTTCAAAAACTAACACTGCAGCTGTTGTTTAGAGATGCATGCCTATATTTTGGGATTTCCTCGATGCTGACCTTCAGTATTTAATAGAATATAACTTTTTTTTTTTTTTTTTTTTTTTTAAACCGGTACCTGTGCCTGGGGTGGGGTCAAATGTAACCCTAGCGTCACCATTTGAACAGACTTGGTAGAAAACTATAAGCTTATAGCAAATGCAAAATATTGAACATCTGGCTCAAGCAGTTTCGGAGAAGAAGATTTTTTAAGTTTTTCCCTATACAAGTCTATGTAAAACATGTGACTCCTGGGGCGGGGCCAAATGTAACCCCAGGGTCACCATTAGAACAAACTTGGGAAAGGACCATAATCTTATAGTAAATGCAAAATGTTAAACCTCTGGCTCTTGTAGTTTCAGAGAAGATGATTTTTTAAGTTTTTCCCGATACAAGTCTATGTAAAACTGTGACCACCGGGGCGGGGCCAAATGTGACCCCAGGGTCACCATTTGAACAAACCTGGTAAAGGACTATAATCTTATAGTAAATGCAAAATATTAAACCTCTGGCTGTTGTAGTTTCAGAGAAGAAGATTTTTTAAGTTTTTCCCTATACATGTCTATGCAAAATATGTGACCCTTGGGGCGGGGTCAAATGTGACCCGAGGGTCACCATTTGAACAAACTTGCTCAAGGACCATATGCTTATAGTAAATGCAAAACATTAAACCTCTTGCTCTTGTAGTTTCCGAGAAGAAGATTTTTGATTTTTTATATAGTTTTCCTATATAAGTCTATGTAAAACTGTGAACCCTCGGGGCGGGGACAAATTTGACCCCAGGCCTAGGGTCACCATTTGAACAAACTTAGTAGAGGACCATAAGCTGATGCTACATGTAATACATGAGAGGTCTGTGCCTTGTGGTTTCAGAGAAGATTTTTTAAAGTTTTTTCCTATATGTCTATATGAAAAACATGCAAAATCTCAATATATAAACTTTGGATCCCCGGGGCACGGCCATTTTTGACCCCGGGGACTTTATTTGAACAAACTTGATAGTCTAGGCGTTGGCGATCATTTTAAAAGAAAAACTGTTGAAATCTGTCCTGCGGTTCTGGAAAAGATTTTTTAAGGTTTTGACCATATATGGCAATGGCGGCCATCTTGGATGTCGCGCTGACCTAATTTTAACAAATCTAAAAAGCATTCATCTAAGGATCATCCCTGTGAAGTTTAGTCAAAATTAGCCAAGCGATTTCTGAGAAGTCGTTTGAAGAAAAGTTAACGACGACGGACGGAAGACGGACGTAGAGTGATCCCAATAGATCACCTTGAGCCTACGGCTCAGGTGATCTAAAAAAAGAAAGACGCAGGGGGAGCATGTCCCCAGATCCCCTAGTTTGTCGGGCCTATATATGCACTTTAGCTCAGCTACGCCCCTGACTGCTGGGTTAGATTATACGGAAATCATTCAGTCGATGTTAATTGTGTTACCCGACGCGTAATTCTTCGCGCATACAGATCGCGTATGAAACAGTTCATTGTCAGGAGGGCAACAGTCAAACTGTTTCACCCTGTGACGTCAGTAGAGGGAAACGGTCAGAAATGTCTAATAACCATTTATATAGAGAGTTAGGTAATAATACTAATTATTGACTGCTCAATGTCATAATCAGGGAATATTATGAAATATTCCATGCCATGGTGTAGGCATTTTATACAGGAGAATAAACGTGAGTATGGTTACATATATAATGCCATAACGAGGCAGTGCTTTATTGATTTAAATGAACCTCCAACGTTTGGCTTTAGAATTTCTGCCACTGTAAATTTCAATGAAATTTGTCCCCCAAATTCTAGCAAAATAAGATATTAGTCTCATTAAATACCATACAAGATTACTTGTTCTCCTTTCATGTCATTTTCGTACTTCTTTTTTCAGAATGAATGTCTACAACTGTGTGGCTACAGGGTTTGAACAGGGTATGATAGAAGTGGTGCGCCATTCTGCCACACTCGCCAACATACAGAAACAGGCCAAAAGTGCCCTGGACAAAAAGACATTGTTTGATTGGTTGAAAGAGAAAAATAAAACTGATGCACAGTAAGTTATTTGTTGAGCAGTAAGGAATCTGTGACGGACGTACAGACGCCTACCGTAACCATATCCCCTCACCTTCAGTTGAGGGAAAGAAGGGAAATGTACAATATAAATTAAATGCCTATACCACAAGTAGCATTGAGTGGTCTGGGACCTGTTCCTTGGGTCATGCAATCTGACTCACAAATAGCTGAGGCAATAAACTGGAGAATAATGGATTTCATAGCTTCATGAAAATTGAAATATGAAATACTTGATATATGGGTCCTTGGGTAGCACAATAGCAATTCTCACCACTGCTACCAAGGTTTGATTCCATGTCTTGTTATGTGAGCAGATGCGGTGGTTGCCCACTCGTATACGTGGGTTTCTGCCCACTATAACACTTCTATCAAGCTGCCACCTGTGCCATATCTTGTCATTGTGCGAGGATATGGTGGTTGCAAGCTGCCACCTGTGCCATATCTTGTCATTGTGCGAGGATATGGTGGTTGCAAGCTGCCACCTGTGCCATATCTTGTCATTGTGCGAGGATATGGTGGTTGCAAGCTGCCACCTGTGCCATATCTTGTCATTGTGCGAGGATATGGTGGTTGCAAGCTGCCACCTGTGCCATATCTTGTCATTGTGCGAGGATATGGTGGTTGCAAGCTGCCACCTGTGCCATGTCTTGTCATTGTGCGAGGATGTGGTGGTTTCCCACTCACCCATGCCATGGAGAGTGATTTGTATAAAGCTGTGTAGCTTGTGTTATAATCAATGTAGAATAAATAAAGTTTATGTTCTTCTTTTGTTTAGGTTAGATATGGCTATAGAGGAGTTCACCCTATCGTGTGCGGGTTACACTGTGGCTACCTACATCCTGGGTATTGGGGATAGACACAACGACAACATCATGTTGAAAGAAACTGGACAGGTACATTGTCTTTATATATTTAAAAAAATCACAAACGCTATGATACAAGAATCTGTCTGCTCTGAGGATATTTAAAAAACTTAACCTATCTCTACGAAACTTAAAAATTACTTTGTAGCTATTTTTGCAGCTCATAGGTATGTAACGCGTGGATTGATGTATCATTTGTCAGGCCATTAAGCTCAGTTGGGAGAGCAACGGAACAGTATTCTGAAGGTCCCAGGTTCAATCCCAGGTCCGACTGCACATTTTTCTATTTGGTGATCTTGGCAGGACTGACTAGATAAACTCCGAGTCTCTGCACAACTCTCTGTCTCTAGAAATTGGGGACAAATTCTATTCATATTTCCATTTGGGGTGTAAATGGTTGACCTTAAAATTGGTTTGTATGTGCTATCTGAGACTCTTCTTGTGTTCTGTTTGGGGTTGGTCATGAAAAGCAGTGAATGCAACACTTGTGTGGTTTAAGAGCTTATCAGTTCTCATCTTGAATTTCTAAACAAATTTATATTAAATGCGCTACAAAGTTATTGAGACCTTGTTAAAATGAAATGCATAAAGATTAAAAATAATGAATATTACAGTAATCACAATTATATTCTGCTTCAGCTGTTTCATATAGACTTCGGCCATTTTCTGGGTAACTTCAAGTCCAAATACGGTATTCGGCGAGAACGCGTGCCATTTGTACTGACTCAGCACTTTGCCTACATCATAACGAAAGGCGATACCAAACCGGAAAACTACAAAGAGTAAGACATTTCTCCCATAATTCAAACAAATAGTGGCTAGATTTTACTTCCTTTATAATACTTAATAATAATAGTAATACTAATAAAGACTTTTAAAATTTATTTAACGAGAAACTCTTTGAAAAAAAAAAAAATCTTCCTTGAGGCCATAAAACATAGTGCATGCATATTGCATACTTTGACAATTACTGCAATGGTGACTTGAGCTGTAAATGTTTCGTTCCTTTAAAAATGTATTAGGCCTTGCATATACAGTGTTACCTCCCATATTCCTTTATTGAGTTTTCTTGCAGGGATTGTTTTTAATAGGTTTTGTATTGAATGATTTTAAATGTTTATGTATTGCATTTGTTCAACTATAAAGTAACCACACTGTGCAACAAAGTGATAACAGCAGTTGCAACAATTATGACAGTTTGCCGTTATTATTTTCTCCCTATGGGAATTTTTATTCATCTATACATCCGGTCAACGACTTGTAAGTGAGGAAGTGTCGATTCTTACGGATGGCGGGGGTATACAGTACTGGTTCTACCCATAAAAGTGGGTGGTCTGCCTCCACCACAAAAAAACGACCGTCATATATAACCTTACATGTGTTGAAAATGATGTAAAACACAATACAAACAAACAAACATACATCCGGTCAAACAAGTCCGCTGACTTAGCCGGCTGCAAGTAACAATGGATTAACTGTTTTCTGAAAATGTATCTGTATCAAACAGGAGGTGCTTTTTGTTTATACAAGTACTTATTTGTTTTTGTTATCTCTCCAAATTCAGTATAAAAGATCATACTTGGCTACATTTAGATACAAATATGTGTTTGTCTCCAGATTCAATATTAAAAATCATACCCATCTACATTGATAAGATTTCTTTATAGGAGATTTTGAAATATATAATGTCAGATACATGTACATAAACTGAAAAACAGTGCAAATACCGGTAGAGGAAGAGTGTTGTTGTTGGAGAGGATATCAGTCTAAATTTTGGGTTATTCACTTTCCTCTCACATAAAACACGCTATAAAGGGATTTATAATCTGTTTTGTAATAAAACATTTTATTTTTATTTTATTTAGATTTGAGAAATGCTGTATCAAAGCGTATCTATTATTACGTAAGCGTGGACCTCTACTGATCCGATTGTTCATGATGATGTTGAATTCTGGTATACCACAGCTCTCCTCCATCAACGATCTCGACTACCTCAAGGATGCGCTCGCACTCAGTGAAACAGAGCGGGATGCCGAGAAAATGTTCCATAATAAAATGAAAGAGGCGTTGAACTCCATTTCTACATTAGTGAATTGGGTAGTGCACAATATGGCCCACAGATAAATGAGTCATGCACGTGACAAAATTTCAGTCATGCACGTGACAATAATTCAGTCGTGCACAGGAGAATGATTGACTCGTGCTCGTGAAAATTATTGATTGCGGCTTTCAGGTGAAAATGATTTAGTCGTGCATTAAATGGAACATTTGTTCAACCTAGGTCACTTTCTTTAGCTATGCACAACATAGTAACACATGTTTAAAAAAGAGGCGTTAAGCATTTATACGATCTGAAGCCCAAGTGCAGTCCCAGTGATAGCAAATGATTTTTTGTTGTCACTAGTGAAAAACTAGGTGTCCATGTCATTGAGGGGAGTTTTCACAAAGTGAAGTGGAGGCTATATAGGAAGCATGTCCATGATGTCCTGTCGCATCCCGTCATATAACACTTTTTTGTCCCGTCGCGTCATGCAACACATTTTTATTACTTGAATTCCTCAAACAGATTTTAAACTTTATATAAACATAACAACTGATTATCTTATGTCCCTCTACATCACCCATTGTTGATTGCCTAATTTATTACAGAATTATGGCCTTTGTTTGACTTTGAATTTAAGCAGAGGTATTCATCACCTTCAGTGATAGTTCCAGTTTAACACAGTAGGCATATCAAGACGGGGACCTATGTTTACGGTCTCATCCCAAAGACTTGAATTGTTCACGGGATCGGAGGCATTTGTCATGACAAAGCAGATGTTTATTAATCTATTGTCAACGTCTTATTGAACAAAACTGTTTTATATTTTACATGACAAAGATTTTGAACAAATATTCCAGAATTGTTTCTTATGTACTAAGTTTCTCTCACCATTCAGTCATCGAAATATGTCGAGGATTTGTTTAATCTGGAGTACGTATGATATTTTTGTTTATTAAGAAGTGAGAAAGAGATAAATAAAAAAGTGTTTTCTCACTTCAGTATTCACAACACACCAACTTCTTGTTATATATATATATATATATGTATATATATTTTTTTTATTTTTTTATTTTTTTTCTGTCAGATATTTTTGTTTATTAAGAAGTGAGAAAGAGATAAATAAAAAAGTGTTTCTCACTTCAATATTCACAACACACCAACTTCTTGTTATATATTATTAAAACGGTTCTAAGCCTCTTCTCCATATTTTTATCTAGATGTAAATGGAGAGTGGACCTGGACTGTTCATTCCTGTAGGCGCCATATAACTTTTTGTGCTGTTGCGCCATAAAATCCAATTCAACAACAATTTAATGAAACAATTGATAGTTCTGACATTCATTTTTTAGCTCTGTGCTTTCGGTCAAGTTCCCACAAACATTGGCCATGTGCTGTATTGTATGTTAGAGTTGTTTGTGGGACAACACATGCTTTTGATACAGGTGTAAATTTCTATTGTACGTTTAATTGGCTTAATTTTCAACTTAAGAAGGTTTAATCAAAGGGAAATAAATGTCAACTATTTTTTCAAAAGTACTTCCATTGTTATTTCCCTTTGAGTAAAGCGTGTCAAAGTCGTGTAACTAAGAATAAAGTGTTTATTCCAATCCCCTATGCCACTGGTCTGTATATAATATCTAATGCTAAATTATAAATATGTTTATTAACAATGCCAAATAGACGTTTATTTGTAGTAAATAGTGGAATCTGTGCATATGATTTTTTTCACATTCCATGTTTAACGTCAGATCTCGGCAGATGTTAATGGTGTTTTAAGGGAATGTTTAATACAAAACGATATCAATTTTATTTAATTTTTTGTGTATGTGTATTTTTAGAGTAAACTTTATCAAATGTAGAGACCAAAAAGCAGAACTTCTTGCCAATTGTCATTTTCAATTTTAAAAAGGTACTGTCCAAAGAAACATAAAGGTTCTGTCCAAAGAAACATAGCCAAAGAATACCCCCAAAATGTAATTAATGTTGGTCACTGAACTTCTTCCTGCAGTTTTTTTCAAATATCAGTGTTAGTACTAATAATAACTCTTTAATTAAAATTAAATTACCATTTAATAATGTACATATAATATCACAAGTCTTCCCATGGTCACTGTTTCCAGCAAACATTTTCATAACAACAAACAATTTCCAGTTGTATATGTCAAGTTCAAGTCCATTATGTCTCAAATCTATGTTTGTTCAAGTTCTGAAGTAATGTGTAATTAAAGGGATACATGGCAATTTCAAAGTATGTATTGAATATTGAATTAGCACCTCGATTTATTAATCCAGTGTCATTTTGAATTAGAACTTTCTTGGATATAATTAAATGAACGGTAATAGCTTTTGGAGGTTTTACATTTGTCTACGTTATTTTACCATAGGTTTAAATACATAATTGGTGCAATGTATAGAGGATATTTGTTGGTTTGGAGTGAATATAGGATTTATTTTCACTGAGAAGTGAGAAAACTTATATTTTTATGAGGGCTCTAGCACAAGTGAAAATATTTTAGTTTTCTTACTTTGAGATGAAAATAAATCCTATATTCATGACAGATCAACCAATATTCTGTTTATTATATACTCACAACCTTGAAACTTATGCAGAAAAAAACATAATGTGCCAAAACAATGACGTTAATAACGTCAACAATGTCAACAGCGGCACTAGGTCATTTTCGGTATTTCACATGTGAAATATAAACAATGAATATATAAGGTTTTATATCATAAAATCCACTATTTCACTGAAAAGTATATCATAAAAGCAACAATTAGCAATATATGCACAATCAGTTTGCCTTGAAATGTTGAAATACTTACTAATAATGATTTGCGAATACACAAGTTTTGTAGAAAAACTAAACAGGATGCCTCAAGTTTTAAAAAATCAAGACTGCATGACACACACTTCAGTTATATACCTACCAGTCATTCCAATTGCTTAATAGAATGATATTATAAAATCAAATCATGTGTTACCATGTACAAAATATATGTTAAGAAGCTCTACATGTGAAATTTACATAGAGTTTGTGATGTTGCAAAGGTAACTTATAGGAAAACTAGTTTTATAACAAGATCTCCCTATTTCTGAGACCAATTTCCTTAAGGTATTTGGACTGCCAGAAGTTAGCAGGTGAGTAGTTACATAAAAAAATAAATATATACCTGACTGTAGTAAAGGGTACATTTTAAATAGTTTGCTTTGTACACAAATTTCTCCAAAGCAATCATTTCATTCCATAGCAACCATTCCAATAGCTTGGAAACATGCATATTTTTGGTCTCAAAATCACACATTTTTTGAATAACTTCCAATGAAACGGTTGAACAAACAGTTGATTTGTTTACTTGTCATGATTAAAAAGGCTCGAATACAGGTTATATGTTTTATGTAATAATGACATGCTGCCATTTGTAGGCATGTTTGTTTTTTCCTCACACAAAGTGCAGCTCTTAAATAGTGCCATACAGTCATATACTTGTATTAATTTTACTCATGACAGCCACAGCTTACAAGCTCTTAAATAGTGCCATACAGTCATATACTTGTATTAATTTTACTCATGACAGTCACAGCTTACATTATCCATGAATGCCCCTGTGTGTTGTTACTGTATACATGTACCTAGACCATATTTATTTGTGTATTAAGTGACATATTAACTTCGGTGTACTTATGTATTTATATATCCTGTATTTAAGATCAATGTGCAATTGTTTGCTTACTGGGTGTATGTATTTAATGGGAATTACAGTTCTAATACCAGTTGAGATGGATGGTAGGATTAACGTGTTTGCTAAGAGTGATAGACGAGTGATAGACGAGTGATAGATGAGTTATACATTGGGTTAAATGTGATACTTGTATCAAGACCATTTATAATTAAAACCAGAAAGTGTGTCCATGGGACATGGAAGCCCCACCTAGGTGCTGTTAGTCACATTATATTAGAAGTCTTGTAAACTCAACTATATGCCATGTTGCCCTTTGATAACTTGTAGGTTATAGAGGCCATAGGAAAATATATAATTATCAAGCAGTAATTTATTAAGGAATTTGCATAATAAAATAATAAATGAAAACTCCACATACTGTGCTTTTAATATTGTTATGCTATTATTAAACCTGGCGATGAGACCGCCCCTTAGAGACCATATGCTTTAAAGATGAATGGCCACCCTTTTTGTAGTATTATCATTCTTAAACATCATATTAACATTTCTTCATAGTCCCGGAGAGAAACATATATTTAAAACCGCTTCTAAGTTGTATGTAAAAATCAGTATTATTTGCATGATGTAGAACTGCGTGACTGCACGGGGAAATGAGGTAAATGTGAATTGAATAGCTGCACAACTATTGTCATTGTTACTAAATACATCTACCTGTGAATTAATTTACCTGTTCAAAGTTTTCTACATCATCAAATAGAATTTTAGTCTCCCTTTTCACAAATATTGCAATGTGTGAATTGTAAATATCTATTGTTGTTTAAATAAACATAAACATTGTTCATGAAATAAAACATGGCCGGAGAACTTTGAGACCAAAGTTTCAGTTACCAATTGTATTGTTTTAAATTAAACTGTACCTGCATAAACAGACCAAAACAGACCACCTGCATTAACAGACCAAAACAGACCACCTGCATTAACAGACCAATGTTCATCTTCGCTTTAGGTGTCTGTTAATAGAGGTTTGACTGTAAAGTAAACCAATTGCAAGCTAGTCACTTTATTTGATGCATAGCTTTGCTGGAAACAGGCGGACTGATAACCAAGGCAAAGTGATAACCAATCAGAGACCTTGAGGTCATGTATTGCATCACCCACTCAGACCCTTGGATTTTCCTGGGTTCCCTTTTTCCTCAGACAGCAGGACATCCACGCCATCACGAGTGATTGTTTAAACTGGTACTTGTTTGGTGCATGGACAATGTTGCCATATATAAGAAACATATGGTTGCATTCTGATATGAGAATCATAAACAAGCCGTCATATGATAATAGTTCGGTATAATTATCATATCAGAGTAAATTCATAACAGCTTCATTTCTAAAACATACACATTCTCATATAAAAGGTTTTATATATTTAACGAATCATGTACTGCTCCTTTTATACATGTATCATATAATAGTTATCATATAATAGTTATCATATAATAATTATCATATAATACTTATCATATAATAATTATCATATGAGAATCATATAAGAATGTGGCAAAATTGGTAGTGTATCGATGTAAAATGAATAACATATCTATTTTGTGTGCTCAGATATTACTGGTATAAACTTTATTTACATAAATCATGAAACCAGTTTTGTTTGTATTGTGTTTTATGTCATTTTCAACACATGCAAGGTTATATAATTATGACGGTAGATTTTTTGTGGTGGAGGCAGACCACCCACTTTTCCTGGGTAAAACCAGTACTGTACACCTCCCGCCATCCGTAAGAATCAACACTTCCTCACGGAAAATAGACTAAAACAACACATAACGCAGGAAATAGTATTCCTTCAAAGTTTTATTATTGACAGAGTACGCGTTTGACTCAAGCATGTGAGCAAACTTAGGAACTCTTTACAATACAGAACTGAAATGGCTCAATTTTTCAAAGGAATTTCAACATTTATGAATTTCTTGTTACACTTTGTACAATGTGTACAAAGTGTACTGTGATTAAAACGTCACAGTTGTGTCATTTCCCTAACTAACTGCAACTTCTTTTTTTTACAAAACGTCTTGGAATTTTTTTGGAATATTATGTGGTATTATGTGGTATTAAGTGTGCAGTATATTACAATATTATTTGTAATATATGTTATTTGTATTTTGTCTTTCTAAATGTTAAAGTAACTTTCCCGCCAACAACAGCCAAATTTGACAACATAAGTACACCGTTTCTAAACCTATCGTCGTTTAGGTATATATGTAACTTACATATTTTGAGAACCCAAACTTTATAGACACATTATAAACGGCTTTAACCAGCCAGACCAAACTCTAAAACTGGAGTGTTGAATTAAGAGTTACCAACTCGTAATTCATTTTACGCATATTCAGTCGCGGATATTTTAAGAACCCCATGAAAAATCCTATACTTTTAATCAGCACATATTATACAATTATGGACTTTTCAGCTGTTATACATGATGTGATATGCACCAAAAAAATCATTATTGACCGAGGCGATAGCCGAGGTCAATAATGATTTTTTGGTACATATCAACATCATGTATAACAGCTGAAAAGTCCATAACTGTTTTATTATATAACCCTCAATTTACAATTATATAAAACAGGTCAATATCAAAAAAACAATTATATAAAACAGGTCAATATCAAAAAAACAGGTCAATATCAAAAAAACAGGTCAATATCGCTAGATATTTTTTCTAAAAAATTACTTTTTAGCCAATGAAAACGCGTCTATTTATAGGTTATATAATAAACATTATTATATGACCTGGGCCTAAATTCATCAACTTTTGAGCACAAGAATCAGACTCAGACTCAAAATCTCATTTTTTTGCAAACCCTATCAACACAAAAGTATGGGTAAGAATTGTGATTTTTAAATTACCTTTAAAATTACTTGTTTCTGTAAGTAAATATATAGTAATTTGCTTGCAAAACTGTTTTTATTTGGAATTTAAAAAATTGAGATTTTGTATCGTCTGATTTTTGTGCTCAAAAGTTTGATGAATTTTAGGCCTGAACACCTGGATAGAGTTTTGATGAACGGTTTTGTAACTTGCAATTTTGTCGTTATTTGGCGGGTTAGTTTCTTTAAGTCTATATTATCATTAATGCATAGTTTGGTTTAATAGTTTGTAAAAAAAGGTGATAATATTGGTTTATACATATTCATTCCAAAGATTGTATATGATCTGTATGACTTTCTAAATAGATCTTAACTTATTTAATAATGTTTTTTAGATATAATATTGACATCGTAGATTACACGCATTGTGTGACTATGCTATTTGAGCTCTGTTGTCACAAAGCTGTGCTAGGGAGGTCAGGGGAATACATGCAGACGGTGTGTCCGTGACTCACATGTTGGAGGCATTTCTCCATATAAACTTTATTTTGTCACTATTGTATGTTATATATTGTGTATTGTTGTTGTTGTTGTTAACTTAGATATCATTTATTGTGAACATTTCACACTGTTAATAGCAACTCTCACTAGAATTTACTTTCTGCGGACCATAAAAAAGTCCAAATCTCAATGATCATACGATTACAAATGAACCTATCAAAAAACAAGAATTTTGTCACTTATGTAATATTGTAATTTATCAAATGGTTTTGCTTGTATGACTATTCAAGCCCCATGTGGTTGCCGGGGGCCCCGTTTGGTCACGGGGCAAAGAATAGGGCCACTGCAGATCCCTTTGGAGGGGTAGGCAGAGGGGTAGAATCCCCCCAAATTCATGTTCATTTTATCATTTTTTGTTCATGTTCATTAAAGGTCTTCATCATGATCCCTGCATTGTTTCAGGTGCTATCTCGCTCGCATCAAATAAGCAGTGGCAGAAAAACAATAACGTTGCTCCAGCGTAAATGGAGTTTCTACGATAGAATTTGCAGCAACTCTGCAGTTCAGGGTGAGAAGGTTCTAGGCCCATTTTCCATATTTTATCTCGATGTACATGGAAGATGAGCCTGGCATGTTCATGCCTGCTAGGCGCCATATAACCTTTTCATGTGTTGGTGCGCCTTAAAACCCCAATTCAATTCATGACTATTCAAAATGTCACATCATATTTTTGATATTACACTTTTGTTTTATCATACTAGGATGAAGACATGAAATGTTCAAGGATAATATACGAGGTACATGATTGTATTTGATAAATCGGGAAATCGCTGGTTACTCTATCTTTAGTAAATGACTTTCATGTATAATTTAATATAATTAAAAGAAGTATACATTTTTGGTAAATAGAAAATTTGTCTCGTTCCTACATCAATAAAAACATATAACAGGAAGACATTTTCGTTTATGTTGCAGACATTCTTGATATGGCAAATATTTTGTTGAGTTTGTTGTTCTTTTAGTTTGTTGTTCTTTATGCATTGTTGATTCTTATTATATTGTTTATAAAAAGTTGATAGTGACATCAATATATATATATATAGTGTCGTCCATATATCTCACACATGTTAAACTTTTCTGTGGTAGTTCCATCATAGGACATGAAAAGGTACAGGTTAAATACCAAATATGTATTGTTATATTATTGTTATCTTCCTCCCCTCAAAGTACCCTGTGTAGTTCCCTGGTAAGGATAGGGCCACTGCTTATCCAGGCAGAGGGGTAAAATCCCCCCCGAATTCATGTTCATTTTGTCATGTTTATTAAATGTCTTCATCCTTGTCCCTGTAGTCTCAGGTGCTACTTAAGTAGCAGATAACAGTGATTGTAACTCCAGCGAAAAATGGAGTGTTTACATCCGAATTTGCAAAACTCTGCATTCTAGAGGTGAGAAGGTTCTAGGCTATTCTGCATATTGTTTGTATCTAGATGTAAATGGAGAGTGGGCCTGGAATATTCATTCCTGTTGGCGCCATATAACCTTTTTGTGTCGGTGTGACATAAATCCGAGTTCAACGCAGTTCTCCCCGTGTGTTTGCCGGGGTAGAATACAACCACTGCAAATCCTGATAGAGGCAGAGGGGTAGGACAACCCCCTTCAAGTTCATTTTATCATTTATTATCATGCTCATTCAAGGTCTTCATATGGTTCCGGGGGCCCCGTTTCGTTACGGGGCAAAGAAAAGGGTCACTGCAGATCCCGTTGGAGGGGAAGGCAGAGGGGTAGAAACACCCCCACCCCCCAAATTCATTTTATCATTTTATCATTTTTTGTTCTTGCTCATTAAAGGTCTTCATCATGAACCCTGCATTGTTTCAGGTGCCATCTTGTTCATATCACTAGAGCAGTGGCAGAAAAACTATAACGTGGCTCCAGCATAAACGGAGTGTCTACAATAGAATTTGCAGCAACTCTGCAGTTCAGGGTGAGAAGGTTCTAGGCCCGTTCTCCATATTTTATCTCGATGTACATGGTGGATGAGCCTGGCATGTTCATTCCTGTTAGGCGCCATATAACCTTTCATGTGTTGGTGCGCCTTAAACCCCCAATTCAATTCAAGGTCTTCATCATGACACCGCTTATGCAGATGTGGAAACGTGGCTCAATCGTAAATGGAGTGTCTACTAAAGAATTTGCAGGTACTCTGCAGTTCTGCAGGTTAGAAGGTTCTAGGCCCATTCTCCATATTTTATCTGGATGTAAATAGAGGATGACCCTGGCATGTTCATTCCTGTTTGGCACTATATAACCTTTCATGTGTTGGTGTGCCGTAAAACCCAATTCAGTTCAATTCAACCCAATTCGACTCAAAATATTTGTTTCTGGTGCATAAATCGAAAACTGGAATCTTTATGAAGCTTCATATGTACTACTCAAAGTGTGCTAAGCACCAAGATTTCATTTCGACATTTTACGGTGGCTGGTTTTACCAACAGCCAATGAATTTTGTTTTACGATTAGTTTACATATGGCCTCAGCTGTTAAAGAGTTGTAAAACACCATTCAATCATTCATTTATTTCCAGAACATGACTTAACAACTGTTGGAGGTATCCTATAACAGACACATATCTCAATTGTGTTTTGAAGTTATTTATTTCTTACTGTTTTGGCCATCAAATAGAAAAGGCAGTGGTGAGGGATATTGTGGACTGAACTGGACTAGACTGCCATTATACATGCTTGTTTTGGGAATCTCTACTGATACATGTCATCATAAGGTGCTTGTTAGCTCGACTGATCAAAGATCAGCAGAGCTTATGCCGTGGTGCGTCGTCCGTCTGTTCGTCCATCCATCTGTAAAAAATAATTTGTGGCGACTACACCTCTGAAACTACTTGACGGATTTTCATAACACTTCCCAGGAATGTTGCTTTTGATGTCTAGATGATCCTAGCAAAAAGTCAGGTCGGTTGAAAATTCAAGATGGCCACCACTGCTGAAAAATATATTTAAAAAATGCGACTTTGTGGCGACTGCTTCTCAAAAACCGTAAATGATTTTGAATTGAAACTTTTACCAAAATGACTTGCACGACATCTTGCAGGCTGATCAAGATTTACACTGTCTGGGTGCTCATCAGTCATTTGACCGAAACATCCCTTTGTACTATAAATGGACTGGTCCAAATTCAAAGAAAGGACAGTCCATTATACATTCCTATTTAAGTCTTCTTTGTATTTTTGGCTCTCAGAAAAAGACTAAACAAATTGTAGAATTTTAGGATTTTATTTTGATTCTGATTTTCCAAATATAACCACTGAGACAAGAGCAAATCTACTTGTACTGGTGAGATAATAACCTATTCTCAGGAGAAATTGCATAACATGACCTGTGACCTGGCCACACACCAGCTATATTTATGAATAGGATCATTCCATTTATGTTAATGTTATAAAAGGGTGATTTGGAGAAATTACTGTTGAGCAGCAAATCGGATATACTAAGGTTGATGTCGTAAGGGATTTAATTGATATAGCTTTATAATTAAAAGTTGTGGCAGCATGATGATCCATGATGACATTTTTATAAGCTGGAAAAGGATATATTCTTTAGACTAGGATAAAATTGAATGAGATTATAATGTTGCATACTATTAGGTAATGTTGCATAATAAATCATAATATTTAGGAATGTAGGAATGTTAACGTTGCTCTTGATGTTTAGTTGGTCCTAAGTAAAAATCAGGTTAACCTAAAATTCAAGATGGCCACCATGGCTAAAAATAGATTGAAAATACAATTTTGTGGCGACTACTCTAAAACCATAAGTGGTATCGGTTTGGTACCTTTACCAAAATGACTTTCATAAAACTTTACAGGAATGTTGGTCATGATGTCCAGTTAGTTCCAAGTAAAAATCAGGTTGGCCGGAAATCCAAGATGGCTGCCACAGCTTAATACAAGTTTGTGGCAACTACTTTTCAGAAACCATAAGTGGTATTGATTTGGAACCTTTGACTGGCATGACATGTAGTTGGTCCTAAACAAAACTCATTTTGATTCTATGTCAAACATGGCTGCTAGTGACCATCTGTTTTACATAGAGTGATATAGGAAAAACTTGTGGTGACTAAGTAGTCACACAGTCACCACTCTGAAAGTGTTGGTCTTATTTCCATAAAACTTCACAGGTTCCCATGGCTGATGTAGCTATCAAAATCTGTCAGAGCTTCAAGGTCATTGACCTCTTGTTTTTGTAACACCCCTTGCATAATATATGTTTTCATAGATGCTCGTTTTTGGAATACCATTTTAACATTATGTTATGCTTTCTTGGAGGACATTCTTGCAGAATATGTCATAATAGGCATCTCTTTTGGGAAGACCTCTTGCAGAATATATTTTAACATACATGCTTCTTTTTGGAATACCTGTTGCAGAATATATTTCATCATAGGTGCTTGTTTTGGGAACACCCATTGCATATACTTCATTGTAGGTGCTTGTTTTGGGAACACTTCTTGCATAATATATTTCTTGTTAGTGCTTATTTGGAAACACTTCTTGCATAATATAGTTCATTGTTGGTGCTAATTTGGGAACACTTCTTGCCTAATATATTTCATTGTTGGTGCTTATTTGGGAACACTTCTTGCCTAATAAAATGCATTATTGGTGCTTGTTTTGGGAACATTTCTTGCATAATAGATTTCATTGTAGGTGCTTGTTTTGGGAACACATCATACATAATAGATTTCATTGTAGGTGCTTGTTTTGGGAACACCCATTGCATAATATACTTCATTGTAGGTGCTTGTTTTGGGAACACTTCTTGCATAATATATTTCATTGTTAGTGGTTATTTGGAAACACTTCTTGCATAATATAGTTCATTGTTGGTGCTTATTTGGGAACACTTCTTGCCTAATATATTTCATTGTTGGTGCTTATTTGGGAACACTTCTTGCATAATAAAATGCATTAATGGTGCTTGTTTTGGGAACATTTCTTGCATAATAGATTTCATTGTAGGTGCTTGTTTTGGGAACACTTCTTGCATAAAAGATTTCATTGTAGGTGCTTGTTTTGGGAACAACCATTACAGAAAATGTTCCATGATAGGTGCTTGTTTTGGGAAAATGACTTGCATACTAGTAATGTAATTATGTCACTGTATGTGCTTGTTTTGGGAACATTCCTTGCAGAATATATTTCATATGGGAACATGCCTTGCAGAATAGATTTCATCTGGGAACATGCCTTGCAGAATATTTTTGATCTGGGAACACCCCTTTCATACTATATTTCATCATAGGTGCTTGAGAAACTGTTTTGTCATAGGTGCTTGGTTTGGGAAAATGTTTTCATCATCTAGGTGCTTGATTTGGGCCACCCCTTGCAGAAAATATTTCATCATATCTGCTTGTTTTTGGACACCCTTTGCAGACAATATTTCTTCATATCTGCTTGTTTTGGGACACACCTTGCAGAAAATGGATCATCATATGTGCTTGTTTTGTGAACACCCCTTGCAGAAAATATGCCATCATACATACAACACCCACTGCAGAATCTATATCATCATAGGTGCAGCTTTTATTTTTAAGGAGCAACCCCCAGCACTTAGAGTTGGTTGGGACACAAATGTTTATATTGTTTAATGCATAAAATGACATTTTTTTTATTTCTCTTATAAAAGATGAGTTCTGTTTGAACACATATATACTAAACAGATAGGAAACAGTGATGTATTCAAAACAGCTGGTTGCACCTAAATCTTTCCTTCTGACCCCTCACTCACAAAAACTCATTGGTTTTGTAAGACTATATTCAAAATATTTATAATTAATAGCAAAATGGGATTATACTCCTTTATCCTTATTTTGAAAATAAAAAATTCTATAAAAATCTGTTTAAAGTTAAATACATCATTTTCCCTTAAAAATCAAGGGCTGACATAGTCAAACTTCCCTCTAACTCAATTTTTGCTTTAAATGATTAAGTAAGGAAAATAAGGATTAAGTAAGGAAAATAAGGATTAAGTAAGAAAAATAATATGGAAAATAATGATTAAGTAAGGAAAATAATGATAATCATGAAGGAAAATAATTATTAAGTAAGGAAAATACCATAATTAGAGGAGAAAACAGTTTATGATAGGTTTTGACATGAATAAAATCTGTATGCTTAAAAATCTTCATGTCAGAGAATATTTCCATACTGTGCCACGTGAATGGAGATAAATTTCACAGTTTCCTTATCTGTTCGATATTAGGTCTGTGGTTTGAATGTCGAGTCTTACACGTCTCCGTGCTTGCAGTTGTTTTACTGATTGTATTGATACATAAAACTGTATGTTATTATAATAAAATGTTTAATACTTCTAACAGTTGTCTTGTTAAGTCATTTTAATGTTTGTATAATTATGTATGTTTTGGGAAAAATAAATCATGACATTTTTAGCTCGGAGCTTATGCCGTAGTGCAGTGTGCGTCGTCCGTCCGTCGTCTGTATGTCCGTAAACTTTTTTTTGTAACGACTAATCCTCTGAAACTACTGAATGGATATTCATGAAACTTTACAGAAATGGTGCCCATGACATCTAGTTGATCTTAGCAAAAATTCATGTTGGTGTGAAATTCAAGATGGCCACCAAAGCTAAAAATAGATTTTTAAAAAACAAGTTTGTAGCGACTACTTCTTGAAAATTTAAGTGATATTGATATGGGACTTTTTCTAAAATGATTAGCTTGACATGATGTTGGTCCTTGCCGAAAATCGTTTTGATTCGACATTAAACATGGCAGCCAGTGGCCATCTTTGTATATTTACATATAGTTCTATGGAAAAGACTTGTAGCAACTACTCCTCTGAAACTACTTGACGGATTTTCATGAAACCACAGGAATGTTGCTCTTGATGTCTAGTTGATCCTAGCAATATTTCAGACCGGCCGGAAATTCAAGATGGCCGCCACGGCTAAAAATAGGTTTTTTAAAAAACAAGTTTGTAGCAACTACTTCTTGAAAACTGTAAGTGATATTGATATGTGACTTTTTCTAAAATGATCAGCATGACATGATGTTGGTCCTTATCGAAAATCATTTTGATTCGACATTAAACATGGCTGCCAGCGGCCATCTTGTTTACATAGAGTTATATAGTAAAAACGTGTAGCGACTACTCCTCTGAAACTACTTGACAGATTTGAAACCACTGGAATGTTGCTCTTGATATCTATTGATCC
This sequence comes from Cyrtodaria siliqua, assembly GCA_037043455.1. Classification (NCBI taxonomy): domain Eukaryota; kingdom Metazoa; phylum Mollusca; class Bivalvia; order Adapedonta; family Hiatellidae; genus Cyrtodaria; species Cyrtodaria siliqua. The sequence continues at coordinate 128,007 of JAWPHD010006473.1, forward strand.
TAGCAAAATTTCACGTCGGCTGGAAATTCAAGATGGCCACCACAGCTAAAAATAATTTTTTAAAAAACAAGTTTGTAGCAACTACTTCTGGAAAACTGTAAGTGATATTGACATGGGACTTTTTCTTAAATGATCAGCATGGCATGATGTTGGTCCTTGTTGAAAATCATTTTGATTCGACATTAAACATGGCTGACAGCGGTCATCTTGTTTACATAGAGTTATATAGTAAAACCTTGTAGCGACTACCCCACTGAAACTGCTTGACAGATGTTCATGAAACTTCACAGGAATGTTGCTCTTGATGTCTAGTTTATCCTAGCAAAATTTCACGTCGGCTTGAAATTCAAGATGGCCGCCACAGCTAAAAATTGATTTTTAAAAAACAAGTTTGTAGCAACTTATTCTTGAAAACTATAAATGATATTGATATGGGACTTTTTCTAAAATGATCAGCATGACATGATGTTGGTCCTTGTTGAAAATTGTTTTGATTCGACATTAAACATGACTGCCATCGGCTATCTTTGTTTACATAGAGTTATATAGTAACAACTTGTAGCGACTACTCTTCTGAAACTACTTGACAGATGGTCTTGAAATGTCACAGGAATGCTGATCTAGCTATCAAAATCTATCAGTAGAGCTTCAAGGTCATTGACTATTTGTTATATGTTCATATTGTAAGGACGATTATTGGCAATGCAACACAATACGTGAAGGCGGCTAATAAAAATGTTTCCTTTGTGTATGGCAACCTCACCAATAATGTTTGCATCAGTAGGTCAAGGTCACAGTGAATGTCACTTCGACAAGATAAATTTACATTACGTAACATTAACTATGTTCATATTGAGGTTCGTCAGTGACCTATTGATTTTCAGTAGGTTAAAGTTCAAGGTCACAGTGATCTTAAATTTGACTGGAAATGGTTTCATCACTGTATCTTCAACATCTGCCACCAAGATGATGTAAAGAAGGCGATTAAACTGAACGAACAGTTTCAATCAGTATTAGACCAAAGTCACCACTATCCCTAAAGTCCTTAAGTAAAATAAAACTCCAGAACTTAGGAGACGAGGGTCAACAAATTCCAGAGGAATGTAAGACACACAGTAAAATGCCTGAAATTGAAATATCCACCAAGGGAATAAAAACCCACATAAAGCTGCACATAAGCCTGGACCAAATGAAACCCATTATTCTGAAAAATCTTTGTAAAGAGATTTCTCCTATCTTACAAGTAATTTTCCAGAAATCAGTTAAAACTGGAGAATTACCCTCTATATGAAAAAATGCAAATGTTATTCAAGCATTCAAAAACGGCGACAAATCCAACCCTGCAAACTACCGACCTATCTCCCTCACATGCATTCTCTGTAAAACCCTAGAACATATTGTCGCCTCCTCAATCGTTAAACACTTCAATGGACTAGGAATCTTTTATGAATTACAACATGGTTTCCGTGAAAAACGGTCATGTGAAACGCAGCTCATAATGCTTATGGATGAACTATTCCAAGGTGTTCACTCCAAGAAACAAATAGACCTGATTCTTCTTGATTTCAGCAAAACATTTGATAAGGTCAGCCATGAGAAACTGCTTCTCAAGCTGAGCGAATATGGGATCAGAGGGAATAATCTCATATGGATAAAGTAATTTTTAGACATCCGCACACAGAGAGAGGTTGTCAACGGATCCAGGTCATCATCAATACCTGTTTCTTCTAGAGTGCCACAAGGATCCGACCTCGGCCCAATACTGTTTCTCGCATATATAAATGACCTCCCAATAGATGTCAATTCCCGGGTTAGGTTATTTGCAGATGACACTGCCATATACATTACAACCACTTCAGAAAAACAATCAGAAACACTACAAAATGATCTAACCAAACTTTAAAAATGGGAAACAAAATGGGATATGGAACTTAATCCCACAAAATGCCAAGTCATCCATATCACCAAGTCTAAAACACCCATAGACACTTCATACTACCTCGATAATACAAAACTCAAAGCAACAACATCAGCAAACTATCTTGGCTTGACATTTAGACGATCTAACGTGGAACACACACATAGACAGAATCACCAAGAAAACAAATCAAACATTACGATTCCTTCGCAGAAACATCAAAGTACACTCAGAACCACTTACGTCTATGGCCTACAAAACGTTAGTCCGACCGCAGCTCGAGTACTGCTCCAACGTCTGGTCTCCCCACAATGAATGTTGCATAAACCAGATCGAAGCTGTCCAACGCAGGGCAGCTCGATGGGCAAAACATGACTATGGACAGACTTCAAGCTTCACAGAGATGCTCCACTCCTTGAAATGAAGAAGACTTGACCAGCGGCGTATCCCCAACAGTCTTGTAGCTATCCCACTTGAGGACTATATGACAATGACGAACAGACGATCTAGACACCTACACCCACTTCAATTTAGAGTAATAGGCACGACATCCGACTATTATAAGTATTCATACTTCCCCAGAACAATAGTTCACTGGAATGCCCCTCTCTCAGATATCCCCACCCTACCCAATATAGAGCTGTTCAGCTCTGCAGTTAGCATAGTGGAACATGACTCGCCATAAGTAGCCCGAGAGTTGTTTTTATTTTTAATCTTTACTTACTTACTTGTATTCTATTAACACGCCTTGTCAGATAGACGCGCGCCATTCCTAGGTCCCCAGCAGGGGTTTGGAATTAAAGGATTAAACTAGTCTTTGTGGTACTGTGTAGATCATCTTCGAGTTGCCAATATGCTGATATTAGAGGTAGGTGGAAGGTTCAGTTCGCCGTGAACGTGGTAGGTTTTGTTTAGTTTAATAATATTTTATTGCAGATATGTTGCAATACATCAATTCAACATCACAATATTCATAGAAACATATGCAAATGGATTGAACTGCAAGTTATTATGGCTCCCCCACACAAAGTGTGGTAGGGGAGCCATATTGATTTTGTGCTTTCTGTCTGTTTCTCTGTAGGTCTGTCTGTAGAGGTCTGTCTGTAGGTCTGTCTGTAAGTCTGTGTCACAAACGATGTCCGATCAATAACTAGAGAATGGTTGGACCTAGGTTTCACAAACTTGGAAGGATGGTTGGTCATGACAAGTAGATGACCCCTATTGATTTTGGGGTCACTAGGTCAAAGGTCAAGGTTGCGGTGACATTGACTATCAAAACGATGTCCGATCAATAACTAGAGAATGGTTGGACCTAGGGTCCTCAAACTTGAAAGGATGGTTGGTCATGACAAGTAGATGACCCCTATTGATTTTGGGGTCACTAGGTCAAAGGTCATGGTTGCGGTGACTTTGACTATCAAAACGATGTCCGATCAATAACTAGAGAATGGTTGGACCTAGGGTCCTCAAACTTGGAAGGATGGTTGGTCATGACAAGTAGATGACCCCAATTGATGTTGGGGTCACTAGGTCAAAGGTCAAGGTTGCGGTGACATTGACTATCAAAACGATGTCCGATCAATAACTAGAGAATGGTTGGACCTAGGGTCCTCACACTTGGAAGGATGGTTGGTCATGACCAGTAGATGACCCCTATTGATTTTGGGGTCACTAGGTCAAAGGTCAAGGTTCGGTGACATTGACTATCAAAACGATGTCCGATCAATAACTAGAATTTTTTTTATTTTTTTAATTTTTTAATTTTTGCATAAAAAGTTTTAGGGTCGGCCCCTTAAAAAAATAGGGGAATAGTGAACCACACATATTTTTTTATGTGGCCTTACTGATACAGATAGTAGAAACAGTCACAGGGATATTGAATATCAAAACGATCTCAGATCAATAGAGGACGGTTCGACCTGGAGTCGTCAATTATGCCTGTTCGGGCTAGTGGGGGGAGCCATACGTTTTTGTCCCATGGACAATAACAATTTCTAGTTACAATATTAGTTACAGTTCTCTCCATTAGGTTTTGTCAACATATATGTAGTTATACATGACTTGCCTTTGTGAAACTGTGTAGGTGTGTTCAATTTGGAATTAATCTAAACATTGTCTTTGACTAAATGTTAGGGTAAATCTCAATTTACCTTGACATTAATTGCAGTATTCGTAATTTAAGTTTTACCAGACGGTAACGCCTCGCAATTGCTTCTTGCAACGTTATGGTCGATCTATGTTATTAAAAAGCATTATATTACTACCATATCATCCCTTATTTGTAATTAGTTTCATCTTTATTTATTTACATTACTTTTTAATTACTACTTCATTTCTTCATCTTTCATCAGTTTTTGCGCACAATATGACCTATTTATGTGTCGACGTGCCGTAAAACACGATTCATTCATTAATTCATTATAAAAAGCAGGTTGGTAATCATTAATGAAAACAAGGCTCATAAAACCTCTAACATCTTGGCCAGTAAACTGTTTTCTATATCATATGCCAGTGACAATATCCGCAGATACATCAATAATATGTTCACAATGTTTAAGTTTTCCCTAAGGCTTTATACTAGTCCGGTTGCCGAATTTTATACTAACTTTAGGGCTTACCAAAAGCGGCATACGTGCACATTTATGGCAGCAACCATTTCAAGTTTATGACGACCGTTCACCCCGTCTAGCTTTACAGAGATGCATATTGTCAATTAACGTATTAAATGTTGATGAATACCTTTAGGTCCGAAAAGGGTCAAGCCCGCTATTACATCCACGTAGGACGTCGTCTCTACTGATTAGAGCCACGTGTGTTGTATTTATATACCGGCGTGGCACGAGCAGCAATTATCGGCGACTTTCTCCCAAGATATTTCCGTGGAAATGCCATGCCGTAGAATAGGGGCGTCATGATTTGTAACAAGGTTTAAGAGATTAAGAAAGTCGTTTCAATACTTGAGATACCCCATTACTCATTGTCCTTATATGGGTATTTACTGAGCCTGCACGTTGCTGCTTCTGCTGCGGCATTGATACTCTGTGACTAAATTAAAGGGACAAACGCAAATATTAAAAAAAAAATACAGGGTTACTCTAATAGCTCTTCAACAATTTCAAATATTTGCAAATCATATTTAATAATTTCTAAACTAGTTCAAAACATTCGTTATGTAATTTTTATTCTCAGATGTAACAGTTGAGTTAATGAGCTTTGTCTATATATGGAAGGCGCTCGCATGCAGAATGATAGGAACGAATCAGTAGTATTCCGTAATAGTTTTGCATATTTTTTAATATTTCAGCATATTGCAATATGGTTCAAAAAAGTTGTTGCAATCTGCAATTTGATTGGTTCCTATCATTCTACATGTTAACGATTTCCGAATTAAAATGTATATTTCAGGGTTTTTTTGTTTTTATTTCCCACATATTTGAAAATTTACTATCAGCTTTGAAACAAAAAATCGTCGCGCTGGTTTACCGTTTCCCAGGTACCCTTATTTCACTTGTGTTTTCTCTATTAATTAAATTAACAAGTCATTGTCGGACCAAATTACTTGTAATAGATCTTGCCGCAGAGTAAAACAATTAAAGTGCGTGTCATAGTTATTTTTTTACTATTGTATTCGATATCTATCCATTACAAGAAAGACACTACTATATGGCGTTAATTAAAGTATTCCCTCAGCAACCTTTGAAATACCTGGCAAAAAGTGGTTAATACACGCATACTCTGAATGGCGTATTGACAGTGGTGCATATGGGCCATGAAATGATACGTTTTAATCATGTAAATGTGTGTAAATGTAATTAGCTCGCGCTCTACAGGTACTACTTTAATTGATTCACCTTGATAGGTCCCGCGGAGTCCCGTGACACCGGGTACTATTGTATTCCTCCGCGTATGATGGTGATACGAAACTAATAAATAACATGAACATCTATGAAATGATATTTCCGTTGATTAACTGTCAATTCCGGTAATGATGTTATTCTATTATGCTTTATCATCACCTGGGATGCGCACGGAATAGAAATGAACATCCGGGCAGGTAATTAACGTGTTTAATTACTTAATGTAACTGACATCGCATGATAGATAGTCCGAGCGGCTCCATGACAATGACGATGCTTTAGAAAATGTATACTGTATATGAATCCGGGCACTGTGTTATTCTATATTTTAATGAAAATAACTGCCCCAGATTATGTTTCCATTGAAGAATCGTATATAGTTTAGCATTAAAACGTGCAACTAATTAAATAGAGCTATACCACCCATATACCATGATCATTCGTCTTTTAAAACCGTAACACTATTCTAAGCTTGTGTAGTCTGACAAAATATTTCAAAATGGGTACTTCCATACGTTCATGTACCGCTATAGATGTGAGAGTCATAGCGTGTTGTACCCTACCATGAACGTGTGTGTGTGTGTGTGTATTTCTAAGGATTATAGTCCCTCCACCTACGACAGGCGTCCTACCCGACGATTATAGGCACAATGTCTGGACTTTTATCTGTGTGTTGTTGTGTGATATGATGATATGTCTACTTGAGGCAGCGAACTCAATGGTTTCTTTATAGTGCTGCCACACTGGAATACCACGCCGTAGTAGACATGATACCCCACACCCCCAGTCACATTATTCTGACACTGCATGAGCTATGACGCGGCCCCTTTATAAAGCAGGTAGAGTATGCGGAACGACTGCAGCCGCACTTTCGGAGATGATTCTGAAGACACAACGCAATGCCTGTATAAACAACTGCCGCATTTCACCTTAAATGCCATACAACATGCATAACATGCATAACACTCACCCACGAGAAGGATATCACGCTAATCAATATAGTCACCTTCTTTGAAACGACTATTTTTTGACAATCCAATGTTCATCTCTCGAAATATCTCACTCACGTGTGAAATATCGTTCCGTGTTGAATATGATTCTCTTTGGTTTGTGTTATACATGTTTGTGTGGTATTACATGATGTTTGTGTGGTATTTCATATTTATGTTTGTGTGGTATTTAATGTTTGTGTGGTATTTATGAAATACGGTAGTTGTATTCGTCGCGTGATGTCTTCAGAAACCTCGCCGGAAGTGCGGCTGGAGTCATGACGCATACTCTACCAACTTGAACAAGAGGGCAGGTCATAGCTGTATGGTAGGGTACAGCATATGAAACCATAAGAACCATGATTCTCACAAATATGTGACAACTTCAAACCAAGCACAGGCAAAACAATACCATTATTTCAAGAAATAATTGTATTCAAATAGGCATTGAAAATACATTCGTTTGAATAACGTTTGATATAATTATGTTCAAGATTAGGTGACTAATGACAATCATTAATGTTGCGACTTGTGTGTTCGCACTCTTACCTACTCGTACTACACTTCATATATTTAAAGTCCTCAGACCATGTTTTGTTTCATAAACATGTTTATGTTTATTTAAATCGAAATCAATACAACAATAGTTATTTACAATTCAAACATTGCAGTATTAGTGAAAAGTGGGAATAAGATTTTATTTGATGACGTAGAAAACTTTGAACAGGTAAATTAATCCACCGGTAAATGTATTTATCAATTATCTGGCAATAGTTGTGTAGCTATACAGTTCAGATTTACCTCATTTCCCCGTGCAGTCACGCAGTGGTAAAAGTAGTATCTACGTCATGCAAATAACACTTATTTTTACATACAACTTATAGCGCTTTTCAATATATGTTTCTCTTCGGGACTATCAAGAACTGTTCATATGATGTTTAAGAGTTAAATTTTTAATTGATACTACTACAAAAAGGGTGGCCATTCATCTTTGAGCAGCCATCAGCAAAATAGCACGCGTATTTCTGTCAATTTTAGCATACTTCAATATAGCGGAACACGCGTCTTATGACGTATCAAATACTTCATTATGGACACGCCCTCCGAATTTTACCCATCATTTGTCAATTATCAGTGTAAAATGCAAAACATCTTAAAAGATCTTTTATAGAACTCAAACCTTGTGAAGCAATTCACGTGTGTCGCACGCGTCGAAACAATTCTTTTGTTAGAGTTTCTTTATTTTACATGACAGGCGAGGGAAGGTGGAATTATTCCGTCAGGTTCAAGTATCGCCAATTTTGTGAAAATGAACGTTAATTTAACTTGATTAACGGTTGGACTGAAAATAGTAAGTGACAATTCGTGATTTTCGAGAGTTTATTTCGTGGAACAGATCGAGACATATTCTCTCAAAAAGAAGTATGTGACACGAGCACAAAGAAACCAGTAATTAGCATGTCTGTAAGGGAATTAAGTATACTTACGATACAATTAAGCCTGACAAAATTCAATATTCAAATAATATACAATATTCAATTAATATACAATATTCAATTAATATAGTGTTTATTATACTAGGCTATCGATAGCAAACATAAAAGCAAAGAACATTCCTAAAGTACGGTGTCCTGTTATGGCCATTTTGCCATCGCATCTTACCATAGGTTGATGGTCGATGGTAAGATGCGATGGTCGATGGTAAGATGCAATGGTCGATGGTAAGATGCGATGGTTGATGGTAAGATGCGATGGTAAGATGCGATGGTCGATGGTAAGATGCGATGGACGATGGTAAGTTGGTAAGATGCGATGGTCGATGGTAAGATGCGATGGACGATGGTAAGATGCGACATCGACCATCGCATCGTACCATCGACCATCGCATCTTACCATCGACCATCGCATCTTACCATCGCATCTTACCATCAACCATCGCATCTTACCATCGACCATTGCATCTTACCATCGGCCATCGACTTATCAATTCTCATGCTGATCAAGATCTCACGATTACCGTAGAAAAATGTCTAGGTCGATGGTCGATGGTAAGATGCGATGGTCGATGGTAAGATGCGATGGTAGATGGTCCATCGCATCTTACCATCGAATCTTACCATCGACCATCGCCCTAAGATGGCCCTAACAGGACACCGTAATTTAATGTTGAGTGTGAACGTACTTTTTTATATATATATACACAAAACGTGCATATAACATCTACATATATTACACAACATTAGATACGCCAGGATACGCCTGAGTATATTCTTTAAAAATATGTCTGGTCAAAAAATGGAATTATTTCGGAGGTTTTAACACCTTTCTTAAATTTAAACTGCATTGGTAATTATTTTCTATGAGTATCCGAGCTTTTGTCCTGTCACAGTGTCACGTGCCAGTCACGTGAGCGACAATTTCCGGTTTAAAGGCACCGGAAAGAACAGCATTTCTTGATCGATTTAATCTCACGTCTTTCGTCTTAAGACGATGCGCACTTTCGATTGGTTACACCCACCGATCAGAAAGTCTCAGATTAAGTATTTCAAATCTTTCTCACCGATGGCATGATCTTATTATTAAAGTGCGCATTCGTGATTTAATGAAACAAAATTTGCAAGGATAGTCGACAGGCCCATCTGACATTTCACAACTGAATTACAGCAGTTGGCTAACCCTCCGTGTGATCTAAAAGGAACACGCGACATTCAGTTTTACTTCTAACCTGCTTGCATGTCATTAATAAATAGTTAAAACAGGTTCTAATTTCCATTTTTCTTCGTTATTCTACCTTAGTTTTAAATACTTATTTCAATATATGCATTTTCCAACACAGTCTAAACGTAGCTGTGTATGCTTATTGTATATTCATATATACATGATCATCGTTATGCTATACTTCTATTGCCTATCAATGCTGCCAAGTTCGTTAGAGAATGTAGCCTGGCGGGGATTTCTTTATTTACATTTACTCGTTTAATTGGGATGACAACAGGGTAAGAGTGAAGTTTTATGCACCATAGAACCTGGCTTAAACCCCCTCAGTGGCATTGTTTGCCACTGACCGTTCCAATGCGGTACCCCTATTGTACCCTAGTATCAATGTTTTATGTTTATGGTGTCGCATACTTTGCTCTGACTTCCATTGTAATTGTGTGTGTTGTAATGCCTGTTTTTGGTTGACTGTCTTTATACCTATTTTTTTAAGACGGCGACAAGTGAATACATCACAAATTACAGACCTTTGCGGTACTGCAATAGGCCCTCCGTTAGTTTACTGCACAACTTGTTTTGCATTTGTTTGCCTGCTTAGATACATGGGTCTCATTCGAGAGAGTGTTGATATGGCTGGTAGTAACAAGAAACAATCCGGACCGTCGCGACCCATGAATCACTAGCCAGGAGTTCCGGTGAGCTACAAGGCGCCTCTTTGATGCACAGTCTGGACTTTATTGCACACAAACACAATCATGGCGTGGCTTTTCGATGAATCGTATTTTATCATCGTCCACATACTGTCATAGCAGTATCGATATGAATTGTTCGTCAGATTTATTGTTTCCATTGCACACACATGTTCGCGAAAACCAGCGCGTATGTTCACGCACATGCGTGCACGTCTGGTAGTCTTGATTTTGTTTTTGTTTAAATACAATAAAATACAATTACATAAAACTCATATAACAACCACAAATGAGATCCTCCACTGATATGTGTCCAATTACTAGAGATAACTGTAACGCACGTGACACGATGCCACTGTGATGTACGTGTCAAGTTGTCAACTGCTGTCAACAACATGTCAAGTTCAGCATGGATAAGTTGCTTAAAACATTTATTATGAATGGAATTTAAAAAGTGTTCCATATTTCTTTTCAATAATTCACTGGTTACGTTAGGTGTTTGTTATTTTCCAGCAGATTCATCAACCAATCACGTGGAAGGACATGACATATATGCACGTGCTTTCGAGTCATCGTATGTTTTTCGTGTACATTTGCAATGCGATACAAAAGTTGAAATAAACTGAGATTCAACAAGATCAGGTAACTGTATGTAGTATACAGATCAGGTTACTATATGTAGTATACAGATCAGGTAACTATATGTAGTATACAGATCAGGTAACTATATGTAGTATACATGTATGACCAATACTATATACCTAGGTAACAATATGTACTATACATGTATGACCAATACTATATACCTAGGTAACTGTATGTAGTATATATGTATGACCAATACTATATACCTAGGTACCTATATGTAGTATACATGTGTGACCAATACTATATACCTAGGACCTTTTTCTGCTGTATCGCTCCTAGGACAACACGATCAGGTAACTATATGTAGTATACATGTATGACCAATACTATATACCTAGGACCTACAGCTGTATGGCTCCTGGAGTTTTGATTCCGTTTCACTATCCTATTAAAATTGATTTCGGAAATACACCAACCCCCACCCCCATGACCCCACACCCCCTTAACCCCACACCCCAACCAGACTGATTTGAGGGAATCCTACCCCTCTGCCGCGATAAGTATGTCCCTATTAGAACCTTTATGACAAAAAGTGATTTTGGATTGTTATAACAGATAAAATGTATAATAAATGAATGTAGACTTATTTTACAACAAAATAGTGATGCAGGTTTCTAATTAACAGAATCGGTCATTATTATACATAGTTCTATACAATTCTTATCAAGAGACTGCTGGTTGGGGGCATACTGGTAGTATAAATCTATAATATCTTATTGTTTTTGATTGTTAATTTGTTAGAGACAGTTAAGTTGTTCCCCGAGCTCCTATCATTATTGCATTATTCATAGCCTATATCACATAACTATATCACATAACTATATCACATAAGCTAATACGTGCAACCTACAATGGGTTCGTATGTCAAACAATAGGTCCTTTATAACTTATCAGACGGTTTCGTGTTAATAACAGCTTTTTGTGTATTTCTCCATTATGTCACTTTTATATTGTCTCGTTTCTACAATAGAACAGATAGGCAAATGAGTTTATAGATAATTACATATTGATATTAATCTACACACTGAAACTGAATAACTATTGTCACGGTATGTGATATTCGGTCTGAATTATCGGCGGCATCTTTTACGAGCTTAAAACATACACTCCTGCAGCTACCCAGAGCTGCAATTGTACGGCGACTCTGTCTGAACCTGTCAGACTGTGACACACGATGCTCTCTTCGCATGCAACTCTCCTGATAATACCTGGCTACAAGGTATCATCACACGTGACAACAACCATCAACGATCAAGTACAAAGGTAACCACAGATAATGTCATAGAGCCAATCTCGTTAATGTGATTAAGTTTCACTTAAGGTAATTACCTTTCCTCCATGTTATTATCATGTACGATTGGCAGAGTGAGCTGGATTAGTCGGTGTGGTTATTTATTAACTTGAAATGTTCTATAATTGAAAATAAAAGTTATGGAGTTGCGGTAAGCCACAGAAGCCACCACTAGACTAACCAAATGACGACTTAGATCCAGGACAACCAGTCAAGCCACCACTAGACTAACCAAATGACGACTTAGATCCAGGACAACCAGTCAAGCCACCACTAGACTAACCAAATGACGACTTAGATCCAGGACAACCAGTCAAGCCACCACTAGACTAACCAAATGACGATTTAGATCCAGAAGCCACAGAAGCCACCACTAGACTAACCAAATGACGATTTAGATCCAGGAGCCACAGAAGCCACCACTAGACTAACCAAATGACGATTTAGATCCAGGACAACCAGTCAAGACCTAGACACCTTTACAAAGCAAGATTATTACAATTTCAACAAGACACAAACACTACTATTAAATGAATGCAGTCTTGGTTTTGTTTAAACTCGCGGCGGCCAGTAAGTTTTTCTTTATAACTAGCATATTTTCAAATCAGTATTAATAATTATTTAACTAGTTCAAAGGAAAACAAAAGGTAACTCTGCGTCTAAAACACCGCTGCGGGTTCGAATTCCACTGGGAGTTCGACTTTTCGAGTGAGAACGTGTCGGTTCTTACGGGTGGCGGGCGGTATACAGTATTGGTTCTACCCAGGAAAAATGAGATGGTCGGCCTCTACCACAAAAACAAAAGAAGAAAAAGGAAATCGACCGCCATATATGGCCTAAAATGTGCTAAACATGACGTAAAACACCATTCAAACAACCTGTTGTTGTAGATTTCACCTTCTTCATGCCTTCGAGCACAGATATAATAACAAATAGATAGGTTACTCTGAGTTTTATCTAAATTTCACGTGGCACATTGCGGACATTCCACGAAATATTACATGGCAACTCCATCATAAATAGTGTTATGCATGCACGTTTCATTTATGTCAAATCCTACTCAAATTGTTTCTGTTACATATGATATTTACCATATTTAAATGTTTTGAGCTAAAACGGAGTTAACGGAAAGTTTCACTCTGTAAATCCCTTGATTTTTAAGAGTAAAACCAAAAATGGTGATATATAATTTTTGTCTCGCCTTTTCGAAGAAAAAATGAGACATAGGTGTTGCTTTTCCGGCGGCGGCGTCAACATTCAAGATTTGCGTTTAGGTCATTTTCTCACAAACTGTATACTCTATTCACAACTAGACCTTTCAAACTTTGCTTATTATTATCTTGGGTGATACATCGCAACGTGACAAAGTAAATGTGGAAGTGACCTTGACCCTCCAAGCAAAGGGCAGATAACTTTATAATTGTTAGGTTCAACTTTTGCGATTAGGTTACTTTTTCACAAACTGTATGCACTAGACCTTTACAACTTTGCTTATAGTTGTATCTTGAGTGGTACATCGCAACGTGACAAAGCAAATGTGGAAGTGACCTTGACCCTCCAAGCAAAGGGCAGATTACTTAATAATTTTACCTTCAACTTTTGCGTTGCGGTCAATTTCGCGCAAACTGTATGCACTACACCTTTCAAACTTTGTTTATAGTTGTATCTAGGGTGGTACATCGCAACGTGACAAAACAGATGTGGATGTGATCTTGACACTCCAAGCAAAGGGCAGATAACCTTAAAATTAGGTCACTTTTTCACAAACTGTATGCACTAAGACCTTCTAAACGTTGCTTATAGTTAGTTGTATCTTGAGTGGTACATTGCAACGTGACAAAGCAAATGTGGATGTGACCTTCACCATCCAAGCAAAGGGCAGATAACTTTAATTGTTACATTTACATCACTTTCTCATGAACTATAATTATACACTAGATGTTTTAAACCTAATTTATAGCTTAATCTTTGGAAGAAAAAATATTCTATTTTGACATAGTTGTGTCTTGTGTAGTGCATCTTTTTGGAGGCATGGATTTCATCTGTGACCTTGACCTACTTTTTGGAGCTGATGATTTTTAGCTCTACTAACCATATTCATTCATTTTTTCTGATCTTTACCAAACTTTAACAGATTGTTAATATCAATGAAAGCTCGGACAAGTTCGAAAAACGGCCAGATTGGACCAGTAACAGCGGAGTTAAGGCCCTTGATTTAGTTAAAAATGCTATATTTTGCCTCGTATTTTATACGATAGAGCTTTCATTTTTCATCTGATCTTTACCAAACTTTACCAGATGTTTTGCCTTTTTTTTTTATTACTAGTATGTTTATAAAAAAATTTAGATGTTTTTTTTTTTGTTTGTTTTTTGCAATTTCTTTATTTTTTTTATTTTTTTTAATTATTGTTTTGATACCGTTCATTTGATTTTTATATTACGTAATATATAGGAAATACTGGGAATAGAAAAGCTATATCTACTCGTCTACTCGTTTGCTTTAGAAAAGTCCTCTTGCGACTTTACAGATCTCTTATCAGATCCAAGCTGGACTACGGCTCAATAGTATATGGATCGACTCGCAAGTCGTACTTGCAGATGCTCGACCCTATACATAATCAAGGATTACGACTCGCCTTAGGTGCCTTTCGTACATCACCAGCCGAAAGTCTATATGTTGAAGCCAATGAACCATCACTGTCTCACAGACGAGACAAATTAGCTCTTCAATACGCCATTAAATTAAAGTCTAACCCTTCAAACCCAACTTTCGATAATGTTTTTAATCCTAGTTGTGAACCTCTTTTTGATCGAAAATCGAAGGCCATTCGACCATTTGGTCTTCGTATTAAACCAAAATTAAGAGACACTGAAATCGACCTAAATTTGATTGCCAAGTACAAAGTACCACAAATTCCACCGTGGACTTTGGAAACTCCAACAATTATTTTTGATCTTTGTAATAATAACAAATCCAGTACAGACCCTACTGTCTTTCAAAGCAAATTTAATGAAATTAAATCGAAATACAGTAACTTTCAGCATATCTACACAGATGGCTCTAAAGATGGAGTTGAGGTAGCTGCAGCAGCTGTTGTTCACAAACACAGCATAAAGAGCCGCCTGCCTGATAAGGCCTCTATCTTTTCAGCTGAATTTAAGGCAATTGAACTTGTCTTAAATTATATTCAGGAATCTGATGATGACCATTTTGTAATATTTTCTGATTCCCTTTCATCTCTTCAAGCACTGGGTAATATGAAACATGATAACCCAGTTGTGCTTCAACTTTTAGAAAAGTACAATTCTCTTATAATTGATAATGTTATTATTTTCTGCTGGCTTCCAAGCCATGTAGGAATACGTGGTAATGATAGAGCTGATAGTGCTGCTAAGGCAGCATTAGATTTACATGTAACTAATACCAAATTACCTTATACTGATTTTAAAAGTTGTATTAACACATATATTCGTAACTCTTGGCAAGCCTTTTGGGATTTGTCAGTTAACAATAAACTCCATCCAATTAAACCGTTACTCGGAGAATGGCGTTCTTCTAGTAGACCCATTCGTCGAGAGGAAGTTGTCCTAGCCCGGTGCAAGATAGGGCATACACATTATACTCATTCATATTTATTACAAGGTGAGCAATTACCGGAATGTATACCCTGCTTTGCACCGTTAACGGTCAAACGCATCTTATTGGAATGTGTAGACTTTGATCCTATGCGTCAAAGGTACTACAATGTTAATACTATGAAAGAGTTATTTGATACTGTAGATTTTAGTCTTGTTTTAGATTTCCTGAAAGAGATCAGACTATATAAATCATTGTAATGTGTTCTTATATATATTTACTTGTTTATATACCCGTTGCCGGGCATTTATTGATTTACATACATAGTTTATATTACACCTTATCATCCCTTTTTTTTTTTTAATAGTTTTATCTTTATATATTTACATTAATTTTTAATTAATACTTCATTTTTTATATTTTTTTTGCTCACAATATGACCTATTTACGTGCCGTAAAACACCATTCATTCATTCATTCGTTTGCTTTACTGAACATTGTACGGCCTTTTCCGTCAGTGGCGGAAATGCCAAATGACGTTCCGATTGTTTTACGGACGTCTTCGTCAGATTCCGTCACTAGGAAATAACGATTACGGAAATTAACGAAGAGTTCCGGTTCCACTTGTTTTGTTTGTATGACGTAACGTCGTCTTGTAACGTCGTCTTGGCGTTCTCGTTCAGACTGGTGTAAAAAGGCGTGAATCATTAGAAATATTAATAAAATATCATTTTAAATTATGTAATATATAGTTTAATAACCAGTGTTTTTGAGATACTGAAAATATCTACTT
>JAWPHD010006474.1:0-144483 GCA_037043455.1 Cyrtodaria siliqua
AAAAAACCACATTCCGTATTTGTACTCTGGGATAAGATGTGTAGTCCAAAAAATCTATATTCCGTATTTGTACTCTGGGATAAGATGTGTAGTCCAAAAATCTATATTCCGTATTTGTACTCTGGGATAAGATGTGTAGTCCAAAAATCTATATTCCGTATTTGTACTCTGGGATAAGATGTGGAGTCCAAAAATCTATATTCCGTATTTGTACTATGGGATTAGATGTGGAGTCCAAACAATCTATATTCCGTATTTGTACTATGGGATTAGATGTGGAGTCCAAAAAATCTATATTCCGTATTTGTACTATGGGATTAGATGTGGAGTCCAAAAATCCATATTCGCCTCAACCAAATATAGATTCTGTCGGTTGGGTAATCGTCCAATATAATTCAGTATTGTATATATATATACAAGAAGAAACTGATACAAAGCATCAGGGCGGCGCAGAATGTTTCCAAAAGGAGGAAACAAATATGTGTATTTATTTGCAAATTTTATTATATAACAAAAATGTAGAAATATTTTAAAAAGTATAAAAAGTTATATGGCAACAGTAAGCAATAGTAACTTGAGAACAAAGGCACATACTTAAGATATTAAAACATATTTAAGTGTTTGCATTAATTGCTGATGATATATATTTCTATAATGTTATAAAGATTTTTAGAATATTGAGGTAGTTTGAATTAAGTAAAGAAAAACATCAAAAAAGAAGCAGATATGATCAGTGAAATGTGACAAATGGCTGGGGTAGGTGGACATGTATTCGGAAGAAGTGGTTTGTAGTGGTAAGATATCATACAGTTTGTTTTTTTGAATGTTTGACACTAATTTCTGTCATAGGTGTGTGCCACGTACATAGGGCTGATCATAAGATTTTCCTGAGTGGAAACCAGTATTGCATGGCCTTTGTCAGGACAACATTTTTACATCATCAACAACAACAACAACAAGTCACGTGCTCCTCCAATGCAGCATCAAAAACCAATCACACTATAGACTGCGTGCTTCTGGCGCGCCGCAATAAACACTGTTAAATAACCTCATAATATATAACGTGTCGTCAGTAGGTTTAGAAATGGTAAACATCTGTTGTAAACTGAAGAAGTGCCGATCCTTCATCAAGGACAGGCAAGGCAGGTTCATGATGCACAGTATACGAAGTCCGTGATACGGTACACATACACAGTTAAGTGATCTAGTTGTCGATCGTGGTCCGAAACTGTCCGGTATTAAACATCATAGTCGAATGCATGCCCCAATGGCTCGACGGGCTGCTACGCCAGGCTGAACTTCTGCATAGCCTTGGCGGGAGATGGGGTGGACCCACCGATCCCGGTCAGGTCTTTCATTACGGTTTTCACTTGTCGGTGTCTAGAGTCGTGATAGTAAAATGTAAGCTCGATTACCGAAATCTAGTACCATTCCCATGCCTTCCAATCGTAGAAACCACACATTAGTTTCCTGATTGACGTCAATGTTACGATGTCACATGTTATAGTCTAGATCATTTACGACGCTTGCTGACTTTAAGACAAATGTCTAGACGCTTTCTTCTTAAAAATGTTTGAAACGGCAGCCTATTTTTCGAGATTCTGGTATCATTTCTGATTGGTTGACACAGACACACCAGACAGAACGACAGAAAGACAATGCACTTTTATTATAAATTGATAAATAAAAAATGTGTCTATGTCCGTCCATGGGACATGAACACTGAAAACAATCAGCGAAAAACGTAAAATTTAACAAAAAAGGGCCGTAACTCAGATAATACATGGTCGATTTTGGCGCTGAATCGACATGCACATCTTGACATCATAGACAAGGATCCTATACAATGTCTAAACAATCGTTTGAAAACTGTGGGAGGAGATAGACACACAAGATATGTTAACGTAAAAGTTGACGAAAAAAGGGCCGTAACTCTGGTAATACACGGTCGACTTTAACGCCGTATCGATATGCACACTTTGACATCATAGGTAGGTATCCTGTAAAGTTTAGAAACAATAGGTTGAAAACTGTGGGAGGCGACAGACACACACTTTTCGGGACAGACTTATTAGTTCACTGCACATATCAATGATCTGTTGCAACTTTAAATCAACCATGGACAAGGAAGGTTTTACGCACGCGTAAAATAGCTGCCGAAAGAAAATAGCATTATTTCTGGGTAGGAACTGGGAACAAAGTTTAACATAATAACAGATCAAGTCACGGGTGTTAAAACAATATTCAAAAAAAGAGTTGTCACGGAGACGTAAACATGCCATGACCGTTTTTTTTACCAGACACTTTCTTCTCAAGTTGTGCTACCAAACATTCTGAATCAAGGTGGGCGAATCCTTGACATGCCTTACAAATTGATTACATATTCACCTTTCTAGCACGACGTGCTAAAATACACTTCAGCACAGAAATACAGTTACTCACTATCCAGCTGGCTTGCGGAACGTCGGTGGTTCTATCCAGGTGCCCGCCCGTGCACGAAAATTGCCCGGAGGGGCACCTGGGGTCTTCCTCCACCAATGGAAGCTGGAAAGTCGCCATATGACCTTAGCTGTCGGTGCGACTATAAAATCCAATTCAATCAATCACATGTATGGGATGCGTTTGCTTTAACGTGCATTACAACACAGATAAACTGTTCATTGCTACCATGTGTGTTATCAAAGTAAAAAAACTCACAGAAACTATTCATTACTACCTTACCATGTGCAATTACTAAAACAATATAAGAATAATGCAGCAGTGTAATGTTCATATAGAAAAATAGGATTCCACTTAAAATAGCACATGAAAAGATGGGGCATACGTCTTTTAAGGAAGTTTTCGTTTGTTTACTAAACAGGTCAAGGGTACACCTGTTTTCACAAGGTGCATGCATAGATTCGAAAGTTGGGAAAATGTTCATCAAAATCGAACAAAAATGGGCTATTAGTTGTTTCCCCCTAATTATAATATCATTTTCCAACAAAAAAGATGAGATTACTTTTTATAATAGGAACTACTTTCGACCATTTTTCGCATGTCGCCCTATTGTTGATGTCGGAGTATACTGACAATAGCAATCTCCACGCAGAGTTATCGTTCCTTGCACTCACAACTACGAAATTACAAGATTTTGGTAAAACCTGTTAAATTGGAATATGTTTGCCAGAAACTTATTTATTTCTTGTGTAAATATAATTTTCAGAATATCTGCAAATTAGATGTTTCAAGATTTGAAATAATGCATGAAAACAATTTATTTTTAATCGGGACTACTAGTATTTTACTACAAACATAATACGTACTTAGGTCTCCTCAATCGAAACGCATATCATATGTAAACATTTCAAACCGAAGCTCGATAGCAGAAACTTACTAAAAAAAATTAACTCATATAATTATTTAATATAGGTCTATATTGCAGATCACGCAAAACGATTTATTATAAACATCGTCATAACTTTTTTGAATAATCACGTGACCTAACCGTTCGCTAGAGATTGTGACAATAGGTTATATACTCAGCAAAAAAAAAAAGGTACCCCCACTTTTGCTGGTATTCCCATAGGCCAGTTTTTGAGGGCGTAGGACAGCTTGAACAGTGCTTTAATCAAACAATGTTTGATGTTTTTAAGCACACTTCACTGAGTACTAAATATTCCTTTAAACAGTTTCAATTTCTTTGTGGATGCTATGGAAACCTTAAAGGGAGGTAATTTGATGATTTTTGATAATTAAAAGTTGCTACCTACACAATCGGTGTTCTGTTTTTTTGTGATTTTTTTCGTAAGCAACGTACAAAGAATATTTTCTTGGACAAATTGAGGTAATGTTTGTAGATTTTATGTGTTTTTACCAAAAATGCATGATTTGATAAAAAAAAAGGGGATAACTCTCTTGTGTACTGAACTTTTTTAAAAAAAACTTTTGTTTGGACTATTGGTGGTGGTCGATCTAATTAATCTATATACGTCATTTATTATTTCCTGTTTTGTTGTCTATATAATAAGGGAAAGAAAGATGGGTACTTTTTATTTTTGCTCAGTATATTATTGCAGACGCATTTACAAGCTCCGTAACAGGAAACGTCAATATTCGCCCGTAGTGGGTGTGTAATGTATACTCGTTCGTGATTGGTCACTTTTCTGTTCATGTCAAAAAGTAGATCACGTGATGTAAATAATGTTGATTGTGAAAAGACAATATGTTTGTTTCAAATAATGTTTTTGGTGGAAATTAAATGTTACAACCTATTTTATTCTCTCTAATTTAAAAATGCGTATGCAATGAAAGGGTTATTATCCCCACCTTTTTTCAATAAAAAGTGGGGATCATGTATTCCTGTCCGTCCGTCCGTCCGTACGTCGGGCCGTACGTCCGTGTGTAATGTTGCGTATCTCCTCCTAAACCACTAGGCGTAACTCAACCAAATTTAGTGTATCATGACAACTTGCAAGAGCAACTTTATTTTTTACTCCGCCCCATGGATCAAAAGGAAAATACTCTAAAAATTCAACTACACTATTATTTTTTTTATTATTTTTACATACAAATTGGTATTTATACCCATCCATATAAGATACACAACATATCAAACGTTTTTTTTATTTCAACCTCCGATGTGCGACCGCGGATTCGAATCTGCTTCTTTTTTCTTATGTCATAAATTAAACCAAACTTTGTGTAGTACTTCACCAAATCATAACGACGTGCAAGAGCAACATTATTTTTGACTCTGCCCCAAGGGGGCCCGCCCAAGGGGTCAAAAGGTCAAATACACTAAAAATTCAATTAATTAACCACAAGGCTGAATTCAACGAAATTTAGTTTATGACTTCCCCACATCATTGACAACGTGCAAGAGCAACATTAGTTTTGACTCCGACCCAAGGTGCCCGCCCCAGGGGTCAAAATACATTACAAAATCAAAAGTTTTGAGGCCGTCCTTTCCGACTACTGTTTCTAGGGAGCTATGGTATAGTTTATCATGATGTATGGCAGATGCAAACTTTGGGAGTTGATTGGAATATTGCCAGGGATTTTGATACAATGTCGGAAAACGAATCTAGGGGAGATAATTCATGATCTCTGACATGCACTTCAAAAAGGTGGGGATCTGCGATGGCTCACCATCGAATACATCTAGTTAGATTTATATTGGGATGTATGCACTGTTCTTTCGCGCAATATTAATACGCAAGAGAAATCGTGCATATACCCCAACCTATAATTATAATACGTTGCAGGTGCTTTATTATACCGTTTGTCGGAGGTATAGTATTGGTTTGATTGGTTAAAATGGATAAATGATTGACAACTGGCGACTTGTTTATTGGTGTTGGTAATCTTGGTGATGTGAAACCTCACTAGTGATGGAGCTAGGTCGCCTATGCTCCATGTAACGTGCCTTGAGACCTCTTTCTGTCTCCCCGATGTAATCCTGATTGCACTGTTGTTTCTCACGTCCTTGGCACTTGATGTGATAAATAGGTCCACACATACCCCTTGTTTATGGATGGACGTCAGCATTGTAAATGGTATAGTTTACGACTATGAGTAACCAGATATATCGTGCGTAGTTATTTGCACAATGATTTACTATTTGATTTATCTTATCTACTCCTTGAACATACTCAATAAGTCACGATGTTATAAAATGACACTCCTGTTGTTTTTTTTACAAATAACGGCTACATGAGGCTTTTAATTTTTAATTATTCGTTTTTACAAATCTTTTTTTTTTTTAAAAAGCAATCTGTTTGTTTTTATCCGAAAGGAAAAGAGAGTGAAATGTTCAATGCACACTCTATATTGGGATATATCAAGTATTAATATTGCGCGACTTAAATATTTGCAAATCGAAATTGTTGCAAATCGTAGTGTTTCTCAACTCGAATCCCACTTGGAGATCGACTTGTAATTGAGGAAGTGTCGATTCTTACGGATGGCGGGAGGTGTACAGTACTGGTTCTACCCAGGAAAAGTTGGTGGTCTGCCGCCACCACAAAAAAATCGACCGACAAATTTAAGTTGACACATGTAAGGTTTATACATAATCTCATATAACTAACAACATTATTTTGACATATTCTTTATTGCAGATTACAATCATAGATATCTTTGCTTCCCTCTCTCTGAGGGATTGAACATAACAATCCGCTATTTCTTAAACAGAGAAGGATCATTTTCTCAATTTTACAAATTATATCCATTTTATACTTGCATGAAAACAAGATTCCACTACAACTTTGTCAATTCTGTTAGAGGCAGTATGTATTAATTACTGGAGACAATTTTTAAAATCCGTTAAAATATATGTCTTTTAGAGGATACTTACTGTCAATAAAAGTCAATTTCCATTTACAACCCAGATGTACCCAACAGCAGAAATATCTTTATTTTCTGCTTGATATTTAAGTATTTACATACAGATTAAAGTTAAAACGATATTTCATACATAAATGAAAGTATACAATTTTAAAATGTGATAACACTTCTTGAGTATCGTTTGTCCCTTTTAATATATCCCCCACCCACTTAGAAATTTAAAGTTCTGCTGTTAATTGACATGTCGCCAGTACTTAGATATCTCCGCCCTAGTGTTGATGTCGGAGTATACTGACAATAGTTTATATAACATAGTTGCACGTGCTTTATACACGTGCTGTTGTTTGTCGGAGGTATCGTTCTGGTTTGATTGGTTGAAATGGATAAATGATTGAAAACTGGCGACAAGTTAATTGATGCACATACACAAGTAATGTGTCACACAACAGAGAGGCGGCATATTGCATAGTTTTGCTTAATTTGCACATATTGTTTTATATTTTTAATATATTTTAAACAAATGATCCGCTTGGCTTGGCCTTCGGATTTTTCATTCCGTAGTTCAGCTCCGCTCCTCCGGACAGTAAAATGTTGATTCCCGTGCAAAACGTGGCATCTGCTGCTAAAAATAGACACGCCTTCCCGCATTCCTCTATAGTACCGAATCTACCAAGCAGCTAAAAATAAATATGACGTCATTTAGCATGTGGTTTGTGTAGGTGATGACTATTATGTTTTGCTTGTTATTGCTTGTTATTGCATTACTTGACTCCTTAAACACAACACTGGTCTGTAATGCGTTAACTTCTAATGAAAAAAAACCGATATGTTGGTCATTTTCATCGTTTCAATAAAATTTCAAGAAATTCAAGTCACTAGCCGATGTATCTACCTTCCTTAGCATTTTTCTTCTTCAAAAAAAATGTTTGTTTGGTGTTAATTTCGTTTTTCAGCACATTTTAGGCTATGTATGACGACAGATTTTCAGTGGTGGAATTGAACTGAATGTTGTTTAACGGCTCATCAACACAGTATAGTTAAATGTCATATTTAAACTTTTTAATATCCAACACAAAATAAATTGAAAGCTAACCTGGAGCTTTCGTCCTAGTACTAAGGACTTAATCAGCAGACTGAAGAGATTAGCCTACTGCGGATTAACACCACTCTGAGTGAGCGATGTTAATAGGTTGTCCCAGATGTGCGACAGGTTGTACCGGCCCCCGTTCTTGTTGAGTGTTGGATTGTGCGCCCGGATGTATACCGCCTCTCTCACCCCTCTCCCAAACCAGGAGGGGTCCCGGTCCAGGATAGTTACTGAATCCAGTGATACCGAATGTCCTGGGTTGTCAATGTTAATGTGATGTGAAACCTCACTAGTGATGGAGCTAGGTCGCCTATGCTCCATGTAACGTGCCTTGAGACCTCTTTCTGTCTCCCCGATGTAATCCTGATTGCACTGTTGTTTCTCACGTCCTTGGCACTTGATGTGATAAATAGGTCCACACATACCCCTTGTTTATGGATGGACGAGCATTTGGCGTAAAGTTCTGTGAGGTCAGAAGCACACGTTTACCTTGTGTTGATGGAAAATGCGTCTAAGGTGATCAGACTTTCCCTTCTGGTACGGCAACACAACCGTACCCCTCGATTCTCCCTGCCCCGGTGGTCTCCTGCTGCCTTTATTCTTCTTTTCCTTCTCCTCCTTACTCATTGAGAGACTTTTCGACACTTTCTTAATAGCCCAGTCAGGGTAGTGGCATTTTCTAAGAGCACTGTTTACATGGTTATTTTCCGTTTTCAAGTCATAACCACTTCCGCCCTCTGAAGCAACGTTCTTACTACACCAAGTTTTTGTTCATTAGTGTGGGCTTGCGGAACACGGTGGTCTTCAGTGAACCTTCCTGATTCCTGATCGTATTGGTGTCAAGAAAAACCAGTCTATTGTTTTCCTCTTTTTCTATTGTGAATTTGATATCAGGGCTATTAATGTGATCCGTGAACTCGTCAAAACGACGATTAGCTTTCAATTTATTTTGTGTTGGATATTAAAAAGTTTAAATATGACATTTAATTATGAACAATTCCACACAGTTAAACTTTCACCAAAAAACACAGTATATGTTATTTAGAGCCGCCCCAGAGAGAGGGGAAGGATACATAGGAATCCTGTTATTTAGAGCCGCCCCAGAGAGAGGGGAAGGATACATAGGAATCCGGGAACCTGCCCTACTCTTATTATCGAATAGATTTATATGGTTCTTTAACGTGCTCGGAGGATAGACCGATACACGGGACCGCCCGGTTTACGTCCCAATCAGACGGACGAGGCTAAGGGAAAGTGTCTTGCCCAAGAACACACCGACGGAACTCAGTGGCACCACGGAGGATTAAATCCGGGGCCTCCGGTTACAAATCCGCTGCGCTACCGACTGCGTCACGCCAGCCCCTTTCAGTGGTGGAGGCAGACCACCTACTTATTCCTGGGTAGAACCATTACGGTTATTTCTTTGTTCGACAATAAATGCTTCATTGACACGAGGAACACAGTATTATGTTAAGGATTTAATGTTCAGTTGTGTACGGGACTGATTATTGTAATTCGTTAAAATGTTTTTGCGTTTTATATGAGATTTGTTATACTATTATTCGAATTATTATTGTAACCCTAGGGTTAGGGTTAAGAATGATTTACACAATTTATAAAATAACCCGACATCACGGGCGAACTGGGTCAATATTTATATTTAACTGAAGCTTGTTGAAGCCGAAATAATATCCGGTATTGCATCTCAGAGCTGTGGCGCATATTACGGGGGTAGGATGGGGTGTGTGTGGTGGGGGAGTGTGGTGGGGTGGGGTAGTGGGGGGGAGACCTGTTTAAAATACCCATTACCTGTGAGTTTTCTCCAGCCTTGACCGTTCCTTCCGGGTCTGGTGTTGCCTTGGCGCCATCATCCCACATGGGTGTCCACACATTTCCAGGGGCGAACCTGAACAATAGAAACAATGAATTTGAAAGGATGATGCATTTTAGAATATTTATTTTTACGCATTAGGTCATGTTTAATGTAGTTTCTCTCTAATATGACGGCACCAGGGGTTCTCTCCCGTGTGCATCACCAAGTGTGAACGTGTTCTCTCCCATGTGCATCACCACGCTTGACAGGGTTCTTTCGCGTGTGCATTACCAACTGTGAGCGGGTTATCTCCCGTGTGCATCTCCATGTTGAGAATGGCTTTTACCCGGTATGTATCAATATGCGTAAACGATTACAAGCATTCATGTACAGATTATTAGTCAACTTAAATAAAAAATAAAAAAAAGTTTGCACAATTTAATATTTTCCGAAGTTTCGAGTCCCTGTTTCTACATAAAGCAAGTTGCAGCGCTATGTACAGATACAGTCAACGCGTATCGGCGTCTTAAAACAGACGGATAAACAGACGAACATAACATAACACGACATATCCCAACCTTTATTTAGAAAATATTTTACAAATAGGTCTAACCATAGGTGCCAGGCTGCTATCAAGAAAACCTCTGTAAAATAGTTTGACCAAAGACACAAGCTATCCGAAAAACTACTTGAGAAGTTTTGAAAAGCCTCCACCAAAAAGTCGAAAATTTTGTCAACAAACTATATTACATACAAGGTATGACAGCTGCCATTTTAGCCATTTTAGCCGGGGCGGATGTGCGTAATTTTCCCGTAATTCATAGACTGTTTACCGTCACATCTGCATTCGCAACTGTCATTGCCTGGAATCAGACTACAACAGAATTGAATAATGGTACCTACACAAATCAGCGTTGTAGAATCGGGTACCAATAAAATAGTACGCACTTCCGCCCCGGCTAAAATGTCAGTTGTCATACCTTGTAAGTAATATAGTTTGTTGACAAAATGTTCGACTTTTTAGAGGAGGCTTTTTAGAGCTTCTCAAATAGTTTTTGGGACAGTTTGAATCTTTTACAGAGCTTTTCTTGATAGCAACCTGGCACCTATGGGTCTAACTGAACATTCAAGTGAAAAGTAAACAATGAACGTAGTCATCGTTGGTTATCGTTACTACTTAATTGCAACCGAAGCGTTCCAAATATATTGTAGGCGGAGCTGATTATTATGAATATTAAGTAGAACCTTCTAAAGGTGCCCCTTTTCCGCATACCCTGTTCCTTCAAAGTGCACAGTACATCCCGGTGTTATCCCGGGATCATTGCGGCGTATGTTTTAGTGTAGATTCCTGCCATAATAATAGTTTATTCCCGACCTGACCAAACTGTATCCATGTAATGCATGTGTTACATGCGGGTATAAACCATACAAACACTGTGTATATTTCGGGCTTCGACCGGGTACATGTCGGGTACGTATGACATTAACTGGCATATACTGGGATAAAACAGGGAATGAACCGACACATATACTTGATGCAGATACCGGGAACCTCGGGTACATACTATTTTCAAACTGGGTATATTCTGAACAACCTGTGTGTATTTTTAGATACATGCCGGTATAATTTTGTATGAACAAGGGACATAAATACAGAAACACGTACGTATTTACTCTAACGCCATTGGCTGCTTCGTCTATTGCAAGTGCTTTAGTGAGGGACGTAACACCGCCCTGAATAACAATACACATATAAGTTAAATAGTGCATAGGCATACACAAACTCCGTGTACTTTCATTGTAAATTTAAAGATCAATATTCGCCCATATCCGACGTGATGTAAAGTCATACTGGAACTACCCTTTTGCGTACTCGGGATTTGTGTAATCCACAATCCACAGTTACGTCGCCACTAAGGATGTCACGTGATAATAACAAATCGTGGTAGTTTAGATTTATTGTGAAAAAAGCTCATGATGTTACGACAATATGTTTGTTTCAAATAAAAGTTGTTCATGAAAACAAAATGTTAAAACCTACGTTTTTGTTATTTTGTATATAAAACATGCGTATGCAATAAAAAGTGTCTGATT
Organism: Cyrtodaria siliqua; assembly: GCA_037043455.1. Taxonomy (NCBI): domain Eukaryota; kingdom Metazoa; phylum Mollusca; class Bivalvia; order Adapedonta; family Hiatellidae; genus Cyrtodaria; species Cyrtodaria siliqua. The sequence continues at coordinate 11,322 of JAWPHD010006474.1, forward strand.
GTTCGGGGTGGTACCATAATCATCAGCAATAGATAACGGAGTGAAAACTAGTTACCTTTGTAGCAACGTAGGTACATGAACCGGGTTGTCCAATCTCCGCCACGAGGCTGGAGTCCTGGATGATGTTACCTTTTGTCTTCCGTAAATGAGGCAAGGCGTACTTGAAATAAAATATTAAGAAAACAATGAGAAATGCATGCAGTTAGAGGCGAAACGGTTTCTATGGTTGTTCAAAGCGGTCAAACATCACTCTCATTTACGTTGGCTATATATTTAAAACAACTCGTTACAGTTATAAGATACAGTAACGATTACTTAATGGCAATGATTTATAAATGGTAACAAGAGTTGTCGGAGAACAGCGCAGCTCGACTATTCGATTTTTCAGAGAATAATAAATTATATAGCCAGTATATATCATCAGAAAACAAGGCTAAAATAATGTGGGGGTAGGGTTGTAGGGCGGGGTGGGTATAGGAATTTGGACCGATATAAAATTGCTATTAGAATATCATACACATTATAGTAAAATTTGGGGCAGGGTGCGAAATTTTATTTTTTATTTTTATCAGTTTAAATTCAAAATTACTGTCATTTTAACGAAATTTGTGGTCGAAAAGCAACTCGGGGAGGGAGGGAATGAGAATCTAGCAATATTTATATGTGGCATCATTTTAGATTTTTTTCATTTGTGTAACTGAATATCACAGTTTAAGACTAATAACACAGAAATATTTTCTTTTTGTTTTTCAATGGCAAACCTCCCAAACCACCCCAATCCAATCCAGATAATTAGATGAGGATTAATAAGAACCACCTCCCACCACCAACTAAACCCCAAAACAAAACTAACAACAAAGGAATATTTACATTTTCCCATACTCCTGCCTCAAATTTCCCTCAACATGTCCTCCATGTGAGTGGAGCCCATAAACCAATGGGGTGGGGGATGAGTGAAGCATGAATAAGATGAATAATACTATAAGAAATCCCAAATCAAAATGTGGGTGACAAAAGAAAAACAGCTTACACGAAAACCTTGATCTGCCTTTATTGCACATTTTATGGGCCATCACAATTTGGGTTCCATGTGTCGAAGACAAAATTACTTACGCAACCCTTTACAACATACTATACTTAACGCCATAAGAAATGCAAGGTTTTTATGCAACCGAAAAAATATAGTAATCGCACCGTCCGTCTGTCCGTCCGTCCGGATTATGTCTGTCTGTCCGTCATTCCTGAAGGGATTTTTAAATAACTTGGCACAAGTGATCGCCATAACACGACGATGTGTCGCGCGCAAAACCCAGGTCCGTACCTCAAAGGTCAAGGTCACACTTGCAGTTCATAGGTCAAAAACAGGTACGCAATTTCGTGTCCGGACCGTAACGTCACAACCCCTGCAGGGCTTTTTAAATAGCTTGGCACAAGTGATCAACATAACAAGACGATGTGTCGCGCGCAAAACCCAAAAAGGTCTTCAAGGTGAAGGTCACACTTGGAGGTCAAAAGTCAAATTGTGTCCGGTCAATAACTCTGGCATTCATGGACGGATTTTCAAATAACTTGGCACAAGTGCTCACCACAACAAGACAATGTGTCGCGCACAAAATCCAGGTCCATGGCTCCAAGGTCAAGGTCATACTTAGAGGTCAAAGGACACTTCGGGGGCATTTATCACTTACAGTGATATTTCTTGTTTATTCTGTGTTTATTTTATTTTGTGTTTATTTTTAATTAGAATGACTCCAAGATCGATTGAAGTGTTATGTACATGTTAGAAAGTATTTACATTCCCTATACATCTGGTGACCAATCAAATTCATGTATTGAAAGAAGTAAAATCGGAATTATGCGAAATCAATGCTTCCTTAGTAAACTTGCATTTTAATGGCACTAATTATATAAGGAAACCAATTCTCAAATTTAGTTCAGCTGGGACAAGAAATGTAAGAGATATAGATAGACCTGTAAAAACAGCTTACACTCAAAATTTGATGTGAAATGAGACACATTTTAAGGGCTATCATAATTTGGCTTCCCTAGGAGCCCAGGGGTTACAGTAACCAAAATTACTTAAGCAGCCCTTAAGATAATACTATAAGGAAGCTCCTGGTCAAATTTGGTCGTTCTAGGATAAGAAATGTAAGAGATATAGACTTGTAAACACAGCTTACATGCAAAATTTGAATGAAATGGGACACATTTTTAGGGCTATCATAATTTGGGTTCCATTGGAGCCCATGGGTTACAGGAACCAAAATTACTTATGCAGCCCTTACGATAATGCTATAAGGAAGCCCATGGCCAAATTTGGTTGTGGTAGGATAAGAAATGTAAGAGACATAGACTTGTATATACAGTTTTCACACAACCCTTGATGTGGGACGCCGACGCCGGCGCGAGTACATAAGCTCTCTTATTCGAAAAGTCGAGCTAAAAAGGGTAAGCAAATGAAATAGAGCGAAGAAGGAAGTCTTGTAAATTCTCGGACAGATAGCCCGAGATCGGGTCACGTGATATTGTTATAAATCCTTGTTTCTGATATAAAGCAACGGTGTCTTTCACCCAAATGTTTTGCACCAATTAAAGTTACTTGTACAAGCAAATGAAATAGAGCGAAGTAGGAAGTCTCGTAAATTCTCGGACAGAAAGTCCGAGATCGGGTCACGTGAAATTTTTATTATAAATCCTTGTTTCTGATATAAAGTAACGGTGTCTTTCACCCAAAAGGTTCGCCCCAATTAAAGCTACTTGTACAAGCAAATGAAATAGAAGGAAGTCTCGTAAATTCTCGGACAGAAAGCCCGGGATCGGGTCACGTGATATTTTTATTATAAATCCTTGTTAAGGTTATCGTCCAAACGTTTAGCACCAATTAAAGCTACTTGTATAATGCTATGAAGTTGTTGGTGTGACCCGGCCTGCGATTGAACCCCAATCTCTACCCAGAGTTGTCGTTCCTTGCATACACATACATCTCTGTCAACGTCTCACCAAATACCAAGAATCTTGGGAAACGATGAAAAACGGTGGAAATGCAAAATTGCTTGATGACATTAATATTTTTCTGAATTAACTTCATATGATATGCTTATATTACAAAAAAAACAATTTTCGGCTTGAATGTTTTAAATATACAGTAAATTATGCTCAGGATTATATTGCGGTAGAATAAAGGTTTGTACTTTGACATATCACTCCGCCGTCAACACTTTAAAATAGGCACCACCAAATAGTCCCTATAGCGTAACAGTACAGCGATTTTCTTACCAGCACTTTCCAATATCACATAGATCTTAACAACCTACCTAAATTAAAGTACTAACCTATACTATATATCAAAATGTAGATAATAAGTCGTGTTTCTTTCGATTGTTTACATGTCAATCAACGGGCGATGGTGGTGTCACGGTGTTGAAGTTTATATTTTAGCTATGGTCATGTGACAAATTATCATGTGATCGCAGACTACTTCTTAGACGTTGACAGAGGTCAATGTAATGGCCTCTGGGAGAGATTGATTGAACCCAAGACCTCCCACATCATGGACACATGCAAGGCGGACGCTCTACTACTACGACAATGCTGCGTTCTAAAGGGAAAAGTCTAATACAAAATGTTCATGTCAGAAAGTGTAAAAAGTAATTACCTTGGCGACGAGGAAGTAGCTGACCAGATTTATTTCCAGAAGTTTTCTGAAGTCGTCTGCTGTTATGTCGTCTATAGAGAAAACTGCGGGATCTACAAAGTTAACACATTGTTTCAAATGAATTAATCCGACAATGTATGTTGTAAGAGGTAGAGCCATTGGGCATTAGTTATTAAGCTGACCGAGTCAGTTCGAAGCCCCGGACCCCGTAGGACTTATTTCTGATTGTGTTCAAAAGTAACTACCACTTCACCAGTCGTTCGGATGAGACTTAAGACAGGAGTCCCAATTTTAAATTGTTTAAAAATATTTGTTTGTTTGTTTGTTTGTTTGAATGGTGTTTTACGTCATTTTAGCACATGACAGGCCATATATGTTCGTTGATTTTTTTTTGTGGTAGAGGCAGACCACCAACATTTATAAAGATATCGTTGTTTCATCTCAAAGTTATAACACTCCCCAGTCGATTAAATACAAGCTGCCATTGTGATACACTGGCAAGCGCAAATCACAAAACATGAACATATTTGTGTTATAAACTGCCTGGGAGACTTGAAACAGTTGGGACCATTTTGTTTTATATATCATACTCTACGTATAACGCTATACGTAGTGTCTGAATAACGGATTCGTGATGTATCCTTACCGAAATGAAAAGCCAGGTTATATAAATGACTTTGTTTAAATGGTATTTAACGTCATTTTCCAGCACAATTTTCGCTATGTAGGTTTTATAGTTTAAGTTTCTCGTCAAAGTACATTATTACATACAATAAAACATTACATATGATTTTAACTTTGCAATTCTAAAAGAATTATAATAGATTAAATGAAAATTAATTTCACTATGTATGACGGTCGATTTTTCGTGAGGAGTAGACGGATAATTTACGGCATTCAACAAATGCTAAAATACAGCTCAATGTCTAAATATGGTAAAAAAACACACCGCAAAACAAACTATGACCAGAAAGTAATAGACACCACGTTTAACTTACGCGAGCCAGCATTGTTAATAACGCAGTCGATCCTGCCGTACTTCTCTACCGTAGTATTGATTAAGTTCTGAAAGAATAATACAGAACAAACAACAAAATATGTTTAGCCGATATTAAAACGGTAGGTTCAGTCGTCAGTTTATAACACTACCAACAAACAACATTTCCGAAAATAACTCTTTCAAAACGATCAGCCATTCCAAAAAACTAAGAAAACGACAGCTTAAAAATAAATAAACACATGTACTTGTCTGCCTTGTTCCGATTTTAAAACAAATACTATTTCTGTAGGAAAGGGGTGATGTGTGATAACATATTCGATTTACCTTTATGTCATCTTCCTTCGACATATCACACTTCACAAACAGTGCAGTACCGGGTCCTAGTTTGTTCATCTCGGCCTCCAGCGTTTGTCCCTCAGATTCTATAAAATGCACGTGCAAGAGTAATATGTAACGTATGGTCATAGGACCACGTGCATTGACGTAATTAATAATTATAATATGACATATACCACTGGAACCATTGGAACCATTGGGACAACGTGTATTGACGTAATTAATAATTATAATATGACATATACCACTGGAACCATTGGGACCACGTGTATTGACGTAATTAATAATTATAATGTGACATATACCACTGGAACCATTGGGACCACGTGTATTGACGTACTTATAATATGGCATATGTCATTGGAACCATTGGGACCACGTGTACTGACGTAATTATAATAAGACATATGCCACTGAAACCATTGGGACCACGTGTACTGACGTAATTATAATATGGCATATGCAACTGGAACCATTGAATTGAATTGAATGTTGTTTAACGGCTCATCAACACAGTATATGTTATTTAGAGCCGCCCCAGAGAGAGGGGAAGGATACATAGGACTCCGGGAACCGTGCCCTACTCTTATTATCGAATAGATTCCTATGGTGCTTTAACGTGTTCGGAGGACAGACGTAATTATAATATGGCATATGCCGCTGGAACCATTGGGACCACGTGTACTGACATAATTATAATATGGCATATGTCACTGGAACCATTGGGACCACGTGTACTGACGTAATTATAATATGGCATCTGACACAGGAACCATTGGGACCACATGTACAGCCGTTATTATAATCAGAGGTTATTAACTGGGGTAGGTGTGCCTCCTTGTATAGATAGCCATATGAGGCCCGAGAGCTTTAGCTCATATGGCTATCAAGGGTCAGTGTCTCAAAGAGGCACACCTTCCCTAAAGATCGAGGGCCTCATAGGGCTATCTCGGCCAATATCACAAATAGGCACACTTACTCCAGTTAATGACCTGTTTATTACATGTGTAACTAAAACAATATTATTTTGGATATACCTAAATGCACAAAGTAAAAATACTTTCTATCTAGACTTGTGTATTTTTTGTTGAAATATGACTCCTTATTTAGATTCATTTTTATTCATTTATTTACAAGATTAACTAAACGTATGACGTTAATATAGACTACCTCAATCACAGGATGTGCCATTTGAAATCGGCAATTCGGTACCGTGTTCCAAAGCCAATTTACCCTCAATTAAAATTACGCTGAAACGTTACAGTACTGCCATCTTTGTAAGAAAATCATCATAAGGGTGACGTTGTTTTTCCCAATGACGTTTTCATTCCATGGTCTTGACTTTGTCAGTTTTTCTGTTTACGTTTCAAAAATGGCATTTGGTTGCGCAAATATAGTTCAATGACAAAAAGGTAGGAGAATATGTATTACTTCACATACTCAGTACATTTATTGATTCCTGGATGACTTTTATTTGAATAATTGAGACTCGAAGGCAGTAAGAGGCTGCTGAAATGAAGACAGTTCGATCAAAAACACAGACGCAGTTGATGGTGTACATGTTGTAGCACCGCTAAATGTAAAAACTTCCGCTAAATGTAAACAAGAGGTCAATGACCTTGAAGCTCTACTGATTGATTTTGATTTCAGGAAGTAGTCGCTACAGACTTGTTTTTTGAAAATCTATTTTTAACCGTTGCGGCCATCTTGAATTTCCGGCCGACCTGAAATTTTGCTAAGATCAATAAGACATTAAGAGCAACATTCCTGTGAAGTTTCATGAAAATCCGTCAGGTAGTTTCAAAGAAGTAGTCGCTACAAGTTTTCATTATATAACTCTATGTAAACAAAGCAGCCATGTTTAAGGTCAAATCAAAACGATTTTCGACAAGGACCAACATCATGTCATACTGATCATTTTAGAAAAAGTCCCATATCAATATCTCTTATTGTTTTGAAGAAGTAGTCGCTACAAACTTATTTATTTTAAATCTATTTTTAGCTGTGGCGGCCATCTTGAATTTCCGGCCGACCTGAAATTTTTCTAGGATCAACTAGACATCAAGAGCAACATTCCTGTGAAGTTTCATGAACATCCGTCAAGTAGTTTCAGAGGAGTAGTCGCTACAAGTTTTTACTATATAACTCTTTGTAACCAAAGATGGCCACTGGCAGCCATGTTTAACGTCGAATCAAAATAATTTTCCACAAGGATCTACATCATGTCATGCTGATCATTTTAGAAAAAGTCCCATATCAATATCACTTATAGTTTTCAAGAAGTAGTCGCTACAAACTTATTTTTTAAAAATCTATTTTTAGCTGTGACGGCCATCTTGAATTTCCGGCCGACCTGAAATTTTGATAGGATCAATTAGATATCAAGAGCAACATTCCTGTAAAGTTTCATGACAATCCGCCAAGTAGTTTCAGAGGAGTAGTCGCTACAAGTTTTTACTATATAACTCTATGTAAACAAAGATGGCCGCTGGCAGCCATGTTTAACGTTGAATCAAAACGATTTTTGACTTGGATCAACATCATGTAATGCTGATCATTTTAGAAAAAGTCCCATATCAATATCACTTATAGTTTTCAAGAAGTAGTCGCCTCAAACTTATTTTTTAAAAATCTATTTTTAGCTGTGACGGCCATCTTGAATTTCCGGCCGACCTGAAACTTTTCTAGGATCAATCAGACATCAAGAGCAACATTCCTGTAAAGTTTCATGACAATCCGCCAAGTAGTTTCAGAGAAGTAGTCGCTACAAGTTTTTACTATATAACTCTATGTAAACAAAGATGGCCGCTGGCAGCCATGTTTAACGTTGAATCAAAAGATTTTTGACTAGGATCAACATCATGTCATGCTGATCATTTTAGAAAAAGTCCCATATCAATATCACTTATAGTTTTCAAGAAGAAGTCGCTACAAACTTGTATTTTAAAACTCTATTTTTAGCTTTGGCGGCCATCTTGGATTTCATATCAACATGAATTTTTGCTAGGATCAACTAGACTTTATGGGCAACATTTCTGTAAAGTTTCATGAATATCTATCCAGTAGTTTCAGCTGTGAAGTCGCTACAAGTTTTTACTATATAACTCTATGTAAACAAAGATGGCCGCTGGCAGCCATGTTTAACGTTGAATCAAAACGATTTTTGACTAGGATCAACATCATGTCATGCTGATCATTTTAGAAAAAGTCCCATATCAATATCACTTATAGTTTTCAAGAAGAAGTCGCTACAAACTTGTATTTTAAAACTCTATTTTTAGCTTTGGCGGCCATCTTGGATTTCACATCAACATGAATTTTTGCTAGGATCAAATAGACTTTATGGGCAACATTTCTGTAAAGTTTCATGAATATCCATCCAGTAGTTTCAGCTGTGAAGTCGCTACAAGTTTTTACTATATATAACTCTATGTAAACAAAGATGGCCACTGGCAGCCATGTTTAACGTTGAATCAAAACGATTTTTGACTAGGATCAACATCATGTCATGCTGATCATTTTAGAAAAAGTCCCATATCAATATCACTTATAGTTTTCAAGAAGAAGTCGCTACAAACTTGTATTTTAAAACTCTATTTTTAGCTTTGGCGGCCATCTTGGATTTCACATCAACATGAATTTTTGCTAGGATCAACTAGACTTTATGGGCAACATTTCTGTAAAGTTTCATGAATATCCATCCAGTAGTTTCAGCTGTGAAGTCGCTACAAATAAAAGTTTACGGACAGACAGACGGACAGACGGACAGACGGACAGACGGACGGACGGACGGACGGACGACGGACTCCGCACCACGGCATAAGCTCTGCTGATCTCTGATCAGTAGAGCTAAAAATGACTAAACGCTAAATGTTATACATTTTAACATAAAGCGTTTAGTGGAATCCGTTAACCGCTAAATGTTAAAATCACTAAAGTTGTCTGAAATATGTGATGGCATGAACAGTGCTGCTTTAATCGACTCAATTGTTTGAAATAATTACATATTTATAAAAGAAACATTATTAAAATACGTTTCATAATCGGAAGCAGTTTTCTTGCATTTATACGCCTGTGCATAATTATATTAGTTCCCACATGCAACACTTTAACTTTGGGAACATGTATCTTTAGTTTATTTGCTCAAATGATGGAACTCGAATCATAAATGTGAGTCCATTATTTTATATCTTACTATACATTTGTATCCACTGTTTTTTTGCATCCACTGTAAGGAACTTTTTTCCAATAAAGCCTACATAGACACTACTTAGCATATTTGCTTAAACATGGTAGGGATTACTTGTTATGCACTACCACCGAATGGTGAGGGGCATATAGTGTTGGCCATGTCCGTCTGTCAGTCCGAGTGTTTCGAAATTTTACAGGATACTTGCCTGTTATGTGCATATCGACTGCCAAATTCGATCATGTATGATCAGAGTTAATGCCCTTTTTCGTTAAACTTTACGTTATAAGATCTTGTTCGTCTATCTTCTTCTACAGTTTTCAAGTGATTGTTTTGAAACATAATGCTTACCTATGATATCAAGACGTGCATATCGATTCGGTGCCAAATTCGATCATGTATTATCAGAGGTATGGCCCCTTTTTCAACAATTTTTACGTTATAATATCCTGTGCGTCTATGGCCTGTTTCCAACTGATTGTTTCGAAGATACTTACATATGCTGTTAAGATGTGCATATATCGAGTCGGCGCCAAATATAACTTTAAGTTTGTATAATCCGAGGTACGGCCCTTTTTTCGTAAAGGTTTATGGTATATTTCTATTTCCTCCTACAGTTTTCCACTGATTGTTTTGAAACTTTACAGAATATTACTTATGATGTCAAAATGTGCATATCGTTCGGCGCCAAAATCGACCTTTTATCATGGCCCCTTTTTTGTCTAATGTTATACTATAATATCATTTGCGTCTCATCCTACATATTTCACCTGATTGTTCCGAAACTGTACAGGATGCTTACCTATGATATCAAGATGTGCATATCGATTCGGCTCCAAAATCAACATTGTATTACTGGAGTTACGGCCATTTCTTCGTTAGAATTTTATGTTTCCTATTGATTGTTTTCAATGTGTGTAGGGGAGGGGGGTGGGGTGTGTGGAGGGGGCGGGGGGGATTTATGGGTGTATCCGTTTCTCAGGAATACAGTTCTAGTTTATCTAGTTTGTTCAATATTGAATATAACTTCAACTTCGCAAGCGACCTTTTTGAAGATACATTTTACCAGTGAAATCTACAGTTGTAGCACCTCTAAATGTGAAAATTCCGCTAAATGTAAAAACTTCCGCTAAATGTTAAAAATCTTCCGCTAAATGTAACAGAAAACAGCAGCAGTAACAGCAGCATCAGTTTGTCGTTATGACTTACTTTGATAACAACGTCATCGAGTCGATTAAAACAGCATTGTTCATACCCTTACATACTGCAGGCAACTTTAGTGACTTTTAACATTTAGCGGTTAACGGATTCCACTAAACGCTATATGTTTTTAGCGGTTAGTATTTTTTTTACATTTAACGGAAGTTCTTACATTTAGAGGAAGGTTTTTTTACATTTAGCGGAAGACGTTTAACATTTAGCGGAAGTTTTTACATTTAGCGGAAATTTCACATTTAGCGGTGCTACACATGTATAATTTAATATGTTAAATCGATCACACCATCGCCAAAAATATTTAGGTAATGTTACATAGTAGCCTATATACTGGTCGTCGTTTCGTCGGTACACGGGTCAGCCCTATCCTCGAATTTCTGTGGTATTTTCATATGAAACTGACTGTTTTCAATTCCAAATCATCGCATGACGGACCCAAAAAGAAATGAACGTTTGTTCCTTGACCCATCTGTTTTCGTTATAGTTTTGCATATTTAGTTCTCCAGATTGGATTTACTCCAGCCGTTCAAGGTCTCCGAGCCAGTCACACAATTTGTTCACGTCATATTTTGATTTTGACTAGATCTACAGTATCGTTTTTGTTTTTCGTTATTCAACAATTTCATTAATGTCCGTCCTCATCTTTGTACCGTCTTCTAACAATCTCCTACGCGCACTATGGTAATCTTGACAGTGTAGCGAGCATTCTGGCTGCCATTTTCAGCAGTCGCAGTTGTCGTTGGATGCACGTGGCGATGCACGATATGACTGGTTTGTGGTAGAATATTTGAACAAATATCTTTTATGTAATGCTGAATGTATGTCACGCAGTTTAGATTTTATATGGATTTTCGGTCCGCCATATGATTTTTTGGCCCTTCATTTGGATATATGGCCCGTCGTTTCACGCGCTTGTCTAGCTTAATAATATTTTATTGCAGATATGTTACAATACATCAATTCAACATCACAATATTCATAGCAACATAATGCAAATGGATTGAACTACTAAGTTATTATCCATTTGGACATGTTGCTATGAATATTGTGATGTTGAATTGATGTATTGATGTTACGCGCTCGTCTAATATGACCGCATAGGCAATGCCCGTATTACTCGAAAAACGGGCCGTTTTTGTTACTATATATAGTAACACATGTAATTATATGACATATACCACTGGAACCATTGGGACCACGTGTATTGGCGTAATTAAAATATGACATATACAACTGAAACTATTGGGGACACGTGTATTGACGTAATTATAATATGATATATCCCACTGGAACCATTGGGACCAAGTGTATTGACGTAATTAATAATTATAATATGACATATCCCACTTGAACCATTGGGACCACGTGTATTGACGTAATTAATAATTATGATATGACATATACCACTGGAACCAATGGGACCACGTATATTGACGTAATTAACAAGATGTTCAAGTATTGCAGAGCAATACACGTCCCCTACCAGGCATTTTTTTAGTAACAGTGATCTTGTCGTTGACCATAAATGCAAACCCAAACTTGCTGTTCATAAAAGCCACCTACACACCAAGTTTCAGGCCAATATCTCATTCCTAAGTAAAGCTGACGAGCAGAAACAGTTGTTCTATTTTAGTAACAGTGAACTTGACCTTGAACCTAGTGACCCCAAATGCAATTCCAAGCTTTCTTTCCAAATACCCACCCATAAAGTTTCATTACAACATATCATTCCTAAATAAAGTTATTGAGCGGAAACCATTGTTTCTATTTTTAGTGACCTTAACCTTGATCTCAGTGACCCAAAATGCAATCCCAAACTTGCATTTCATATAAGCTACCTACACACTAAGTTTCAGGCCAATACGTCATTCCTAACAAGTTATTGAAACCAATTTTCTATTTTTAGTAACAGTGACCTTGGCCTTGTCCCCAGTGACCCCAAATGCTGCAATCCCAAACTTCATTTCATATAAGCTACTTACCCATAAAGTTTCATTCCAATATCTCATTTCTAAAGTTATTGAGCGGAAACCATTTTTCTATATTTAGTAACAGTGTATTATAAAATAAGTTGTGATACCCACTATAAATATGTGATTACTTGTTGCAAATTATAACTCATTTTATTTTCTTGTATATTTTACTACAAGAGAATGAAATAAGCCATAATTTTCAACAACCTAGAAAAGTCGATCATGAAAATTTTAATCGATTAATCAGATCAAAGGCATAACTGATCGATAATCTATCAAATCGATTATTCGGAACAACACTACATATGCCATTAAAAAGTTGCTAAAAGGAGAGAAAAAATATTCGATTATTGAGAGAGAATGTTTAGGGATTATGTTTGGGGTAAAGACGTTCCAGACATATTTCTATGGAAAAGAGTTTATACTCGAAACGGATCATGCCCCACTTTCACATATACACAAGTGTAAAGTGGAGAATGGAAGAATAATGAATTGAATTGGGGTTTAAGGCGCACCAGCACATGAAAGGTTATATGGCGCCTAACAGGCATGAACATGCCAGGCTCATCCTCCATGTACATCGAGATAAAATATGGAAAATGGGCCTAGAACCTTCTCACCCTGAACTGCAGAGTTGCTGCAAATTCTATCGTAGAAACTCCATTTACGCAGGAGCCACGTTTATTGTTTTCTGCCACTGCTCTTTTGATGTGAGCGAGATGGCACCTGAAACAATCCAAGGATCATGGTGAAGATCTTTAATGAAATGAACAAAAAAATGATAAAATGATAAAATGAATTTGGAGGGATTCTACCCCTCTGCCTACCCCTCCGAGGGGATTTGCAGTGGCCCTATTCTAGATGAGAGAATAATGAGATGGGCCGCATGATTGTTCCTCCCGAGTTACAAATTCAAAATAGAGGCGATCAAGGGATCTGAATATGCATGTGCAGATTATCTGAGTAGACCTTGATTGGCAGATTGGCCTGTACATTATTCTTTGATTAAAACAGGAGTGTTTTCTTAGGTGGGGGCAATTGTCAGAATAATGTGACGTTGACAAAACGTTTGTTTTGAGTTTGGCAGTAGGTATTGCATGTATATATATTTATATATGTCCTGGATATATATTTTGTATAAATATGCATTTATATGTAGTAAAATAGTATTTGAACAAGATTATAAACTAAGGAAAAAGCGTGCCAAAGGGCTGTTGTCTGCACGTCTCCACGTCACTTTGAATCGCTCGAACAACAGGCTGACAAAGGGACAGGTCAGAATAGGTACAGCTCAGAGTTTGATGCTGATAGTTGAACCGTTGTAGGTTGATACGTATTGTTCAAAGTGGTTGAACATACGTTCGGAGCCTGATAGTTATCTAAGTGATAGCTCAGGCTAGTGTCCAGCCCAACCTATGAGGCTGAGGCATCAATACAGACATAGGGTTGGAGCTAATACGGGATAGCTCATTACAATGTCTAGCTCGACGTATGATGCTGAAACACTTACAGCTATAATACAGGATAGCTCATTGCAGTGTTCAGCTCGACGTATGATGCCACTTAGAGCTATACTATAGGATAGCTCATTGCAGTGTTCAGCTCGACGTATGATGCTGAAACACTTACATCTATAATACAGGATAGCTCAGTGCAGTGTGTTCAGATCGACGTATGATGCTGAAACACTTACAGCTAAAATACAGGTAGCTCATTGCAATGTCAGCTCGACGTATGATGCTGAAAAAGAGCTAAAATACCGGATAACTCATTGCAGTGTTCAGCTCGACGTATGATGTTGAAACAGAAACACTTAGCTTTTTGTCGTTCTAAGGTTTAACATCCCTCCACCACAAAACCCGATATGTCTTAAAGGGACGGGTACAACAGAGTCTGGACTGAACAAATACAAACAGCTCTAAACGAGAATTTTACTTTAAATACACAACCGGAAATGCGTCACTCTTATAACAATAATGCATCATAAACATGACCGACTGAGAATTACGATATGTATACGTCATAAGTAGTTAACTTACCCCCACGTGCACAGAAAACGACATGTGACCCATTCTGGACTGTTAAAAAGAAAGTATATATATATATATATATATGTGTGATTTAATTATTTAATCAGATATATATGTGTGATTTAATTATTTAATCAGATATATATAACAGACGCTCTCAACACGATATATATATACTTCGTTATAAACGAGGAAATCCACAACAAAAGCACTCCTTCACAAAGTTTCGTTTAAATAGGTCCGACGCCGATAGCACAAAGTCGGCAATTTTGGATGTTCAAAGCCCAGCTTGATGAAGTCCAAACGCTGTACATGACGGATGCAATTATTCTAGCAGCCATTTAATAAGTGTGCCTGTCCAATCCGGATATAGGGGCGTCCATGGCCGAGTGGTTATTGTATCTGACTTCAAATCAATTGCCCCTCATCGATGCGGGTTCGAGCCCTTAAGGGACCATGAATCTGTATGTGAGAACAGACCTTATAACAAATTATTATAAGAATCGTTCATGGGTATCCGGTGAAGATAGGAAATTCCAACCCCAGGCATAAGTTCTTTTATCTGCCGAGGTTCCGATTAAAACACTTATGCCGAGGGTAGGAATTCCCTATCTAAACCGAATACCATGATAGATTCTTTTTCTTGTATATCAGAGACATGTTGTGCGTTGACGCCGCCAGCTACTAACGTTTTGCATGTTTTCCTGCATACCGGATGTTTATGCGCGCGTGCATTTTATCTCGACCCTAGGGTGAGATGGCAATATCTAGCCCCGGTAAAATGACGGATATCCTTCTCTGGAAATATCTAGCCCCGGTAAAATGGCGGATATCCTAGTCCGGTATATATTTCTTGCATACCGGACAAGGATATCCGTCATTTTACCGGGGCTAGATATTTCCATCTCATCCTATGGTCGAAATAAAATTCACGCGCGCACTGACATCCGGTATGCAAAAAACATGCTAAACGTTATTAGCTAGCGACGTCAACGCACAACATGTCTCTTATTATATAAAATTCAATTCAACGGATATAACGTTGGCGATGTTGCCAAGAGGCTTGAGCAGACACGTGCAAACTATGACGTCATGTTTTAGCTGGAAAAAAGAGACACACCGAGACCACGGGCTTAAAACATGCAAAAGTATATAGTTCCTCATCAGCATATATGTAAACTGGGACATTTTGAACATTTTACTTTACACCCTATCCTCTTTATAAAGCGACAGTCCTTTAATGATTCAACCTATGGAAAAACGAATACCAACATGATATTGGCAATAGAATGATAAAAATGCTGGTACCAAACATGACATATTAATTTTGGAATTTATACAATTAATTCTAAAAAAATCTCAGTGCACACTTTCTTTCGCAACTGAGGTGAATACACTTTCTTTTGCAACTGAGTATAGTTAACGTTATTTCATTGGATAAAACATAACACGTGAAGCCGTTTTTAAACAATGTACACGTGCTTGAGCTCTTCTTGGAGGAACTACTTTATTAAAGTAATAGTTGTACTATAGTTTATATCTCATTTTAATCTTGAAATGTCGCATTTTAATCATATGTTGTAATTTAATCAAACTGCTGAAAACTGTCAGGTTAAACTGAATTAATGTAGTTTATACACGTACATGTATTAACAATGTCGAATGCAGCCTCGGCCTATGCCTTTGCTGAATGATATCTACTTACCAAACACCTCGACACAGCCTTTTCCTATGCCTTTACTGCCTCCCGTCACAATCGTCACCTTGTCCTTGTATCGTAGAGCCTCGGCCATCTTGAACTTGGTGAAATGAAACGTCTCTATGTGTCCTAGATGTTAGAATAAAAAAATGAGAGCAACATGTAATGTTTATGGTATCAAGCCCCGTAACGCTACGGACTCAATTTAAGAACGTTTGTGGGCTTCACTCAGTCGGAAAAATCTAAGAAGCCACACTTTGTGCGCGTTACTTACAAAGTCAAACTTTCACTTTTGATACAAAGCAATATTCAATAAAGCTGAATTTGATGATAACAAATAAGGCGGCATTTCCGGTCTCTGTTGACAAGAACCTTTGCTATCCTTACATGATTTTGCTAGAGTCAAAATTAATGAAGGTTATACAATATTCAATTAGATTTAAAATATAATAATCCAGATCCGCAAGTCAAATTTCTTTTGCACTAAATACGTACTACTAAATACACTAAATACGTACTACTAAATACACTAAATACGTACTACTAAATACACTAAATACCACTAAATACGTTCTACTAAATACACTAAATACGTACTACTAAATACACTAAATACGTATTACTAAATACACTAAATACGTACTACTAAATACACTAAATACGTACTACTAAATACACTAAATACGTACTACTAAATACACTAAAAAGTACTACTAAATACAGTGTAGTTCTCCCGTAATTCTCGCTAGTGGCCTCGATGCGTTCAATGGACAACATTAATTAATATCGATAATTGTCATGACCGTTAATTAATATCGATAATTGTCATGACCTGCATTGCATAAGTACACAAGTGTTCACAGCGTCACAAGTTTACACGCTGAAGACTGTGTGGTCATTTATTAAAAGCAGGTGACTCGAGATTATACCAATAAATACTGAAAAGGTGATCCCTTGGAAGCAACAAACAGAAACAAGATAAAAAAGTAGCAAGACTCGGTTTTATTGAGTCTGTTCATGAGAGGTAATTATAAGATGTAACACCTGTCACGCCTCCTAGCACCGGCTTAAGCGATATTCTACTGTAAAGCAACACACAATGGGCTTGATGATCCCAAAGGATCAGTAAATAATAACACAACTGATTTGTAGTCAGGGCGACCTTTTCGGCCGCCACTCAGAACTACTAAATAAACGCTAGTCTGAATGTCAATACATACTGAAAAGGTGATCCCTTGGAAGCAAAAAACACAAACAAGAGAGAAAAGTAGCAGACTCGGTTTATTGTGTCTGTTCATGAGAGGTAATGATAAGATGCAACACCTCTCACGTCTCCTAGCACCGGCTTAAACGATATTCTACTTTAAAGCAACACAGAATGGGCTTGATGATCCCAAAGGATCAGTAAATAATAACACTACTTATTTGTAGTCGGGGAGACCTTTTGAGGCCGTCACACAGCATTACTAAACAAACGCTAGTGTGAATGTCAATACATACTGAAAGGGTGATCCCTTGGAAGCAACAAACACACACAAGAGAGAAAAGAAGCAGACTCAGTTTTATTGAGTCTGTTCATGGGAGGTAATGCAACACCTCTCACGCCTCCTAGCACCGGCTTAAGCGATATTCTATTTTAAAGCAACACAGAATGGGTTTGATGATCCCAAAGGATCAGTAAATAATAACACTACTGATGTGTAGTCGGGGCGACCTTTTACGGCCGCCACACAGCACTAAACAAACGCTAGTTTCAATAAAGACTGAAAAGGTAATCCCTTGGAAGCAACAAACAAGAGAGAAAAGTAGCAGACTCGGTTTATCCTCGCACAGTAACCGTGCTTTTAATATGTTGTAGCGCTTTAAAAACGTGCAATTTAAACAGAACCATTAAAACCAAACGGACAAATCTGTTACATAAATGTGTTCCTACCTTGGAAACTCCAGCTAATAAGACACTTATTATGTATACATAAAGGTTATTTGTACTGTAACCACACTTAATGTAACTGGTATCTTATCACAGATGCCACATAGATACCACATGATTACATAATGCTATTGACGCGTCTCTGGGTGACTGAGACGGATTTGTGTCGTTGCGCACTGCGAAGAAGTTATTTACTGAATTTTTAAGCAATATGACAATTTTGTGAAAGAATTTATTACAAATTAAATTGCAAACGAAGAAGTGTTATAAATCTGTCATTGACCTAAGAAAGGTGTATAGATTTTATCGCAAGAGCTAGCAGCTGTCCATTATTGCCGGAGCCTCAAGGCTATATTTATCCCGGACTCAGAAAGAAGTAATTAATATTAATTATAAAAATAATATAAAGAAATTGAATATTACTAACTGTTTGTGTGTACAGCTATATATGTATCTCTTTTTGGTGCTGTCTGATTTTCAAATAAGCACCACCTCTTCAATTATTAAACAGAGCTGATGATACTTTTACATTACGTTTACTGTTTTCTTATGTAACTTTTCATACCGGCTTGTGATACTTTGTATCACTGTTTTCTTGTCATGAATACACCGTGATCAACGGCTTGAATACACCGTGATCAACTTGAATACATCGTGATCCCTGTGTTCAACGGCTTCAATAGACCGTGATCAACGGCTTCATTACACCGTGATCAACGACTTGATTACACCGTGAACAACGGCACCAATACACCGTGATCAACTTCTTGAATACACCGTGATCCCTGTGTTCAACGGCTTGAACGGCTTGAATATACCGTGATCCCTGTGTTCAACGACTGGAATACACCGTGAACAACGGCTTGAATATACCGTGATCAACTGCTTCAATACACCGTGATCCCTGTGTTCAACGGCTTGAATATACCGTGATCAACTGCTTCACTACACCGTGATAAACGGCTTGCATACACCGTGAACAACGGTTTGAGTACACCGTGATCAACTACTTCACTACACCGTAATAAACGGCTTGAATACACCGTGAACAACGGTTTGAGTACACCGTGATCAACGGCACCGTTTTCAACGACTTCACTACACCCTGATCAACGGCTTCAATACATCGTGATTAATGGCTTGAACACACCGTGATCAACGGCTTCCATACACCGTGTTGAAGGCTTGAATACACCGTGATCAACGACTCCAATACACCGTGTTCAACGGCTTCAATACACCGTGATCAATTGGTTATATTTGGAAAATCTGAATCAAAACAAAATCTTAAAAATCTTAAAAATCTTAAAAATCCTACAATTTGTTTTCAGTCTTTTTCTGAGAGCCTGGACTGTCTTTCTTTGAATCTGTAGTATTTATAGTACATATGGGTACGTGTTTCGGTCAAATGAATGATGAGCACTCAGACAGTGTAAAGCCTGATCAGCCTGCAAGATGTCGTGCCAGTCATTTTGGTAAAGGTTCCAATTCTTACAGTTTTTCAGAAGTAGTCGCCACAAAGTTTTTAAATATATTTTTAGCAGTGGCAGCCATCTTGAATTTCCTACTGACCTGATGATTTTTTTCTAGGCTCAACTAGACATCAAGAGCAACATTCCAGTCAAGTTTCATGAAATTCCATCAGGTAGTTTCAGAGGAGAAGTCGCCACAAGTTCTTCCTATATAACTCCATGTAAACAAAGTCAAATTGAACTTTGGTAAGGGCCAACTAGATGTCCTGGCAGTCATATTGGTAAAGATTCCAAAACAATATCTCTTATGTTTTTTGAGAAGTAGTCGCCACAAAATCGCATTTCTAAAATCTATTTTTACAGTGACGGCCATCTTGAATTTCCTACTGACCTTAAGATTTTTTGGTAGGATCAACTACACATCAAGAACAACATTCCTGTCAAGTTTCATGAAATTTCATCAAGTTGTTTCAGAGGAGTAGTCGCCACAAGTTTTTCCTATATAACTCTATGTAAGCAAAGATGGCCGCTGGCGGCCACGTTTGACATCCAATCAAATTGAACTTTTGTAAGGACCAACTACATGTTCTGGCAGTCATATTAGTAAAGTTTCCAATCAATATCTCTTATGGTTTTTGAGAAGTAGTCGCCACAAAATCGCATTTTTAAAATCTACTTTTAGCAGTGACGGCTATCTTGAATTTCCTACTGACATGATGAATTTTTGCTAGGATCAACTAGACATCAAGAGCAACATTCCTGTAAAGTTTCATGAAAATCCATCAAGTAGTTTCAGAGGAGTAGTCACCACAAGTTTTTTCCTATATAACTCTATGTAAACAAAGATGGCCGCTGGCGGCCACGTTTGACATCCAATCAAATTGAACTTTGGTAAGAACTAACTACATGTCCTGGCAGTCATATTGGTAAAGGTCCAAATCAATATCTCTTATGGTTTTTGAGAAGTAGTCGCCACAAAATCGCGTTTTTAAAATCTATTTTTAGCAGTGACAGCCATCTTGAATTTCCTACTGACCTGATGAATTTTTGCTATGATCAATTAGACATCAAGTGCAACATTCCTGTCAAGTTTCATGAACATCCATCAAGTAGTTTCAGAGGAGTAGTCGCCACAAGGTTTTCCTATAAAAATCTATGTAAAAAAAGATGGCCGCTGGCGGCCATGTTTGACATCCAATCAAATTGAACTTTAGTTAAGTTCAACTAAATGCCATGGTAGTCATACTGGTTAAGGTTCCAAATAAATATCTCTTATGGTTTTTGAGAAGTAGTCGCCACAAAATCGTATTTTAAAAATCTATTTTTAACCGTGGCGGCCATCTTGAATTTCCAGCCGACCTGAATTTTTGCTAGGATCAACTACACATCAAGAACAACATTCCTGTCAAGTGTCATGAACATCCATCCAGTAGTTTCAGAGGAGTAGTCGCCACAAGTTTTTCCTATATAACTCTATGTAAACAAAGATGGCCGCTGGCGGCCATGTTTGACTTCCAATCGAATTGAACTTTGGTAAGGACCAACTACATGTCCAGGCAGTTATATTGGTAAAGGTTCCAAATCAATATCTCTATGGTTTTTGAGAAGTATCTATTTTTAACCGTGGCGGGCAGTTTGAATTTCCAGCCGACCTAATTTTTTTCTAGGATCAACTAGACATCAGGAGTAACATTCCTGTCAAGTTTCATGAAAATCCATAAGTAGTTTCAGAGGAGTAGTCACCACAAGTGTTTCCTATACAACTCTATGTAAACAAAGATGGCCGCTGGCAGCCATGTTTGACATCAAATCAACATGAATCTTGGTTAGGACCAAGTACATGTCGCACCAGTAATTTTCGTAAAGGTTCCAATTAAATATCACTTATGGTTTTTGAGAAGTAGTCGCTACAACGTCGCATTTTTTAAATCTATTTTTAGCAGTGACGGCCATCTTGAATTTCCTACCGACCTGAATTTTTGCTAGGATCAACTACATATCAAGAGCAACATTCCTGTCAAGTTTCATGGAATTCCATCAAGTAGTGTCAGAGGAGTATTCGCCACAAGTTTTTCCTATATAACTCTATGTAAACAAAGATGGCCGCTGGCGGCCATCTTTGACACGCAATCAAAATAAACTTTGGTTAGGACCAACAACATGACGTGTCAGTCATTTTTGGTAAAGGTTCCAAATCAATATCACATGGTTTTTGAGTAGTCGACACAATATCGCATTTTTAAAAACTATTTATAGCCGTGGCGGCCATTTTGAATTTCCGGCCGACCTGAATTTTGTCTATGATCAACTAGACATTAAGAGCAACATTCATGTGAAGTTTAATGAAAATTCGTAAAGTAGTTTCAGAGAAGTAGTCGCCACAAAAAAAAAGTTTACGGATGGACGGACGGACGCCGCACCACGGTATAAAAATGATTATAGTTATAAACTATCAATATTATGATAATAAACTCAAAATGAAAATCAATTATGAATTATAACCCCAAACATATTGACAATGTGGTTTGTCTAAGATACGGGATGGGTGACATTATTTAATATACATGTAGTTAAGTTCGGTTAGAACGATGCAACTATTAAAAAGATATGCTGCAGGCTCTTGACAATAGTTTAGTTTTCAAATGATAACAGTTCGATGTACCTTTTAATATACTTTTGATACTTTTTCTTCTCGTTTACATGTATACTTTTTGGTTTGTGCCAACATCCTGTTTCATTTGTAACATATATTTTGTGACATTTTAAGTCATGATATAGCACTGAGTGAAATGTACGTACCTACCCAGCAGGCACACAACGTTGATGCAACGTCAAAATCAGGTCGCGACCTCGCCAATGTTGAAACAACGTACACTGAAACAACATCATTTCCGCTTTAAGTTTCGTGATTTTCGGCTGTACCGACTTTTTTTTTTAGAAGCTTTACTGCGTGATAAATGCAGACCCGCCTTGTAAAATGTCGAAGCGAGGGGCGATAACTCTAAAAGATGCCATTTTTAGAATACGATTAAAATGACAACAACCGTGTGTTTTTTGTTAAATAAAATACGAGGAGATACTTGAATTGTTGTTTTAGCTCACACATTACATGAATTTTGCTGCATGTCACGAAAAGCATGTTATTTCTTTATCAAAAGTACACGAAAATACGAATTGTTTGACTTAACTGTAATTTTGACTCGACTGACCTCGCAAGAACTGCAGGCACCCACTCATATGTGGAAAGTGTACGTAACAATCGCTACTGTTCAAGATGGGAGTTGAGGTGGAGAGAAGGAGGGGGAGGGCATCTGAGCTGAGATTTAAAAGGATGCGCCCCATCCCACCCCAACTAAAATCATGAAAGTCTGTTTTTGAAAGCTCTTGCAAGCATACTTTCTTAAACATATTCAGATAATATATTTGTTGCTGTGTTTTTGACTAGACTATCCAGTGTCTAATTGTCATCCGCAACTTGGCGCAGTCAGTAGCGCAGCGTATTTGTAACCGGAGGTGGTGCCACTGAGTTTTGTCGGTGTGTTTTTGGGCAAGACACTTTCCCTTAGCCTCGTCCGTTGGATGGGGACGTAAACCGGGTGGTCCCGCGTATAGGTCTATCATCCGAGCATGTTAAAGAACCATAGGAATCTATTCGATAATAAGAGCAGGGCACGGTTCCCGGATTCCTATGTATCCTTCCCCTCTCTCTGGGGCGGCTCTAAATAACCTGTACTGTGTTGATGAGCCGTTAAATATTCAAATGAATTCATCCGCAACTGCACTCAGCACTGTCATATGTACTGTAGCTGTCCCATGCTAGTATCATGAATCAACCGTGGAATATATCGCCCACACATAAAAGGGTTTGAGGGCCCCATCTTACTTGTATTAGTTTAAATATAGACCATTTGTCGGCTGAAACCTAAGATGATTTTTTTTCAGACAGAAACACTGTCGTAATACTTATACTGATAACATCAAAGGAAAGTAAAGAAGGCCATTTTTTTTACTTTATATTTTTAAAGTTCAATTGTGTTTTATGTCATTATAGCACATTTTAGGCCATAATTCCTGGGTAGAACCAGTACTGCGTACTTTCTGCTATCTGTAAGAATCGACACTTTCTCGCCTACAAGTTGAGCTCCCAATGGGAATTGAACCCGCAGCGGTGAGAGGTGAAAATGAGAATGTATACAAATATAAAAAAGGCAACCGAACATCTCCATTACTCAATATGTCCATGGGACTTGAATGACCGCACTGAAAACAATCCGTGGAAAATTGTAAAATGCAAGAATATATATTCATAAATAAATTTTATTTTGATGCAAAATCGATATGCTATAGATAAAGATCATGTAAAGTTTCGAAAAGATTGGTTAAAAACTGTGGAAGGATATAGACGTACAGATAACTAACACCATATGCCGCCTCACCATTCGATAGTAAACAATAAACATTTAAGGTACATATTAAGGCCTTAAATATTATCTTTCATGACTAAGTAAAAAATATGTAACAAGTCAGATATCAAAATGAATTATTTATTTGATTTAAAACATTTTATTTCAAATATCAAAACATCCTAATATAAAGGGTATTACATAAAAAATTAAATTGCATCATACAATAATTGTTTTTATTTATTAAAGGGACACACAGCATTTATCAAGTATTTATCAAGCATTAAAATTTGCACCTCGATTGATTAATCAAGAATTGATTTTACACACGCTTGCATATATTTAAATTATAACATTTTGGCGTTTAAAAAAAAAAGAATGCTGCATGTCCCTTTAATATGCGCACCTCTCCGCCTGTATTGTTTATATGGCTCAAGTCAGTTTCAACATATGTGGGGTTATATATATACATGTATCTGTTTTGTGTTTTTTTTGCGGAGACAGACCACCCACTTTTCTGGGTAGAACCAGTAATATACACCTCCTGCCATCTGTTATTCCACAAACTTTATAATCCAATAAAATTCAGAAAACATCATTTTAATCCAATAAAGAAATTGGGCATGGTCGGTCAGATTAACAGAAACACATTTATATTTTCGTATTAGCCCTTATTTTGAGCCACTCCAATGAACTGTCCAGTTAAAGTCGCCATCGATCCACCTGTGTCAACAGTCAGACATGTATGTTGATATGATATTTTGCTGAACTGGTGATCCTGGGAATTTCGAAATGAGTGGGTCCAAATAACCTTCCCTCAAGTCACAAATGTTACTAGACATATTTTTCTTGAAGTTGATGCTAGTACTGTCCGTATGAGGTATTCATGATTCAAAAAAAATAGTAATAATATTGTACACCGTCGCATTATTCTATTCTTGTTCGTTTAAGTATTTCTGATTCGGCTGATTATGTTGTAAAAAAGTATTATAATAAATATGTGACTAGACACTCGTTTCAATAAAATCCT
Organism: Cyrtodaria siliqua; assembly: GCA_037043455.1. NCBI lineage: Eukaryota > Metazoa > Mollusca > Bivalvia > Adapedonta > Hiatellidae > Cyrtodaria > Cyrtodaria siliqua. The sequence goes on from JAWPHD010006474.1 coordinate 36,254, forward strand.
CCCATATTTTGTGACTTCAGTACAGTTTCCCAGCATCTCAGGACATCTGAAAATAAAAATGATACAGATTCTGTTTAACCATACATATTTTTCTTTCAACTTAAATGTATAGGTAACAAGTTGGTGAGTTGAAATAGATGAAAAAAAAGCGACTATAGAACTTTTTTTATAAGAATATAAATTGAACAGAACATGGTGGAAACAATGACCAGAAAAAAACTTATAAAACTTCTAATTAGTGATTTTAGAAAAAAATGTTACATGTAAGATGAATTAAAAAAAAAATTGTTTTCGGCTGATCAACACTTTACCGGTATACCTTATTTAGAGCCACCCCAGAGAGAGGGGAAGGAGGACACATATGATAGGAATTTGAGAACCTGCCTTATTCTTACTAATGAATATATTTCCATGGTTCTTTATGGTGCTCGAAGGATAGAGAACCCCCAGTTTCAATCCCAATCTGGACAACAAATGATGCTGAGGGAAGGTGGTGTATTGCCCGAAAACACAGACGAAACTCAGTGATGCATGTGTGACTTGAACCCGAAAGCTCCAGATTGTTATCGTCCGCCATGCTATCGCTGGGTCAATGCCAGCACATTATGTTAAGTCAGGGTCCTGGTTAAGTTTAATATTTTAGATGTAATACAAGGATGTTTTTATCTTGTTCGATTCATTTTACATCCGTACTATGGACAATATGACCTATTTATGTGTCGATGAGCTGTAAAACACCATTTATTCATTTTTTTATTTTTAGTATAAGAAGTCTGAGACTAAGTGCAGGTCCACAATGCCACATAATTACATTGATAAATTCATAAATTGTTTGAAACTGTGCTTACCTACACACTGGCTTACACAAGGCTCTTGATGTAGTTCTACAGATTACTGTGAGACTGTGAAATGACTGTGAAAACAGGCTGTGGTAACACAATGCACTCTGACTCTGCCTCATTTAAATAGACCTGAAAAATAACATTAATTTAATTTTAATATTACTAACTATGTTCAACTTTCTTAATGCTATCAATGCCAGCTTTCCATAATAGTTTTCTTAAAACACAATTGGACTTTCTGGATACTGTCCAAAATGTAAGACTGGCATTCATGAATAAGTAGTATTTTCAAGGCTTACATTTTCATCAATCATTCATCACTCCTGTGTTCTAAAAATGATCAGAATTAAGTTAATATATATGAACCACCACCATTTCATATGTTTCGATGTTAAACACTTGTCCTACACTTCAGTACAGTAATTAAAAGTGTATTTACTTACACAAATCCCTACAAAGGCTACAGACAATCAGACAATCCATGCCATGACCCATTTCATTTGCTTGCCAGCTTGGTGTGTTTCACTAATTCTCCGACATAGATGATAGATCTATTGTAAATTACGCACTCACTCAAGTCAGTCATGTAAAACTTGGAATTAATATACGATCACTGTTTCGATAAAGGTCTAACAACTTAATTCCACTCCTGTACAAATGTCTATGTGTGTAACTCAGTATGCATGCATCTGCATAATTTGACCTTTGAATACGTGTATGCTCGCTCATCTATATACCGGTGTACTTGTCATAAAATGCATCCAGTTGAAAGCGAAAATATAACATTTTAAAACTATGTGTGATAGGATGATAAAATAATCTATTATCTTTCAATATCCATCAACAAATTTCAAATTGTAAAGTGTTTTCATTGTAAAATTATCACCTCAAATAGGTCACATCACGTATGGTACAAAAAAAAAGATGGTGGTATACCGGTGTATAGGTATAAATCACCTCGGATATATTTATGTTAGCACCGGATGTTGGTCATAGTTGGGAACATGTGACCTGATTTATTATGAAGCAAGATGGCCAAGCTTAAAACTAGCAGACGACATCAAAAAAGCAAATTTGATCAATTTTGAGACAGGCATGCTATTTTTTTCTGAAAAAGGGAAAAAAGATAGAAAAAAAATAGGAGGTATTTGTTTTGTTTCTTTTAAAATGAAAAATATTTAATAATTTAATTTGTTCCTGTGTTGACACTTAGCGGCAATCTAGGTCAACACATTTGCATACAAATGACCTTAAAAACTGACATTGCATGATGGGAATGGTATTTTTACAAACTACCCCGGTATTAAGCGAGCACCGGCAAACAGGGGAATCACCATACACCGTGTGTGTGAGCTATTTTTAGCACATCGTTTGGACTGTGGCAATGAAAATACAGCAGTTCAGTTCAATTCACAATTTAGTTTTAGTGACAGTGCGAATTTGTCCAGGGAGAAGTGAGGGTTTATGGCGTGCGACTGACTGGCCCTTGACTGGGTGTTTTTCTGTGTCGCCGCCATTTTGAATAGCCTCTGAAAGACTGAAATGCAGGTACCAACTTTCAAAACGGGCATGCAAAATGTATATTCACGAAAAAATAAGAACTTTTCAAAAAAGGTAGATCAGGTAATGATCTTCAACTCCTGGCAATTTCAACAATATTTAAGAATATTCAATTTTTGTACCCGTTTTGAAACATTGGCAATTTCGAAGAAAACAAAAACTACTTTTTTTCGATCTTCGCATTTGTACCGCGATTTTCGACTATGATATCTCTATAAAACCTGTCAACACGATTGTTTGGTGAATCTCCGTAATAATTTACTTCTGATATGATTTGTTTTCTCTGTCATCTAGTCTACGCTTTAAACTAGGGTTTTTAAAAAGAGTACTATAAAATCCGCGCAGCTGCACGTGCTCGCAAAATGGGAACTACGTTGCCTCCAACCCCAATTATTTATGTTTGAGTTATGCGGTTCAGGCACGTGAAATGACTTGTCTGCTCCCGTACTGTTCAACGTCTAATAAGACATTGTTTCAAAGTCTATACAAAATCGGTTTAACGACGTTGACTGACAACACAAACACAACATCTATTCAACGTTGGTTTATCGACGTCGTATATACGTTGATGTTAGACGGTGTTTCAAAGTCTATTTAACGTCGGTTTAACAACGTCGATTGACAACACAAACACAACGTCTAGTTCGACGTCTAATATATAGAGAATATTATGTCAGTGCATTTTACTATCAAGTTTATTAGGTGAGGCTTAGAAAACGAAGAATGGCGAGGCTCGAAAACGAAGAATGGCGAGGCTCTGCCGAGCCATTCTTCGTTTTCGTGCCGAGCCTAATAAACTGGATAGTAAAAGGCACTGACATAATATTCTATTTATCATGTAGATTATCTATATTTTCTGTATGAATTGCTATTATTACCTATTTCTTAGAATGGTACGCTTATCGAGGACGTCGCCATGTTGTTGTTTTTTGTTTGTTTTATGACGTCAGGCAAAGTTACGTGCATGACGTCAGATAACGTTACGTACAATAAACGCCGAGGGATTCCGCATTGATTTGCTTTATTGGCCAGTGCCTAATTAAAGCAAAATTTAATAGGTCACTCATTTATTAGGCAGAAAAGTGCATATCTGCCTGATGAATGTTGAAATTAGACGTTGTTTCAAAGTCTATTTGACGTCGGTTTAACAACGTCGATTGACAACACAAACACAAGGTCTAGTCAACATTATTTTATCAACGTCGAATATTATAGGTTATTGAATGTGTATGGCTAAATATTACTTTGAACGAGTTGTTTTGGCAAAGGACGACGAGTTCCAAGTAATATTTAGCCATACAAATTCAATAACCTTTTTATTGTATACTTTCCTATTGTTTTCGATCAATGTTAATTGTATGACTATTACGTTTCTTTGTATTTGTGTTATTTGTATAGCTTTTGGTGAAATTCCTATCTTGTCATTCCAGTTTCATTTTGTGAGGATGATTATTATGCGCGAAAACGACGTCGACGTCGGATGACGTCATCAAAAACATCAAGCGATTTTCTATAGTTTGTTAACCATTCGATAACGTTAAAAACAGTGGGTGAATGACCATTTCAATTATTTTATCAATTTCTGCCATAAAAGGTCGAAAACAACACGTATTTTTGTTGACACTGTAGGAAGTTATTTTATATGACAGTAGTTCCTTATTTCTATTTCGCGGCACTTGGCAAGCACGAGAAAAAGTTCCGGTGCAATATCAATGTGTGCAATATCGTAGAATATTGCACACTTAGCTCAATGCAAACTAAACGGGTCAATATGAAAGTATACAATAAACGTTGAAATTAGACGTTGTATCAACGTCTATACAAAGTTTAACGACGTCGACTGACAACACAAACACAACATCTATTCAACGTTGGTTTATTGAGTTAGGGTTTGATTTATTCATAATAATGGTATATCGCACACTTTGCCACAGTTTTGAGATCATATGGGCAGGAATTATATCATGAGGGCTGAAAACACGACATGCTTCTGATTGACAAACTACACTCAAGTGATATGAAAACGCAACACGGGAATTTCCGCTATATATTGTATATACTGCACACTTAATTGCACATAATATTCCAAAGAAATCCCAAGATGTTTTTTTAAAAAAAAGTTGCAGTTAACAAGAGAAAGGACACAACTGTGATGTTGTAGACGTTTTAATCACACTACACTTTGTAACAAGAACTTCATCAATGTTGAAGTTGCCCTTCGAAAAATTGAGCTAGTTCAGTACTGTATTTAACGTAAATAGTTTGCAAAATCTTGCATCCTAAGTTTGCTCAAATGATTGAGCCAAACGCGTACTCTGTGAATAATGAAACATTGCAGGAATACTATTTGCTGTATTATTTGTTGTTTTAGTATTTTTTCCAAAAGGAAAGGTCTTACGTAGCCATGTACCATTCGATTAAAAGCAGCATATTGTACATACAATATATAGCGGAAATTCCCGTGTTGCGTTTTCATATCACTTGAGTGTATTGTATATTGTGTGATATATCACACTTAGAGATAGATTATTTGGATTTGATATAACAATGTGTTAACGTTAATTTTAATGCTAACATGGCAGATGCTATTTTCAGTATACGCAAGCAAATACAACAGTCGGGTAAAATATACCATATAAAATGAAGTGGGTGGGGTAAATCAACATCTCTGTTAACGTATTTTGGTTATATTGTGTATATTATATACTGATACACTGTTTGTAATTCAATTAGATGTGATGTTTGTATATCAAGATTATGTTTGCCAGTCATTTAAATGACTTTTTATATAATAAATTAAACCAAAGCACATATATATAACTTTTTCTGCAATAAAACGATGGGTTTTTAACATTTTTAATTGGTAACTCTTTTAGATGAACACCGACATATACTTTTTATCAAATTTATTTGATAACCTTATAATTCTCTATTATATACCAGTTGATTACAAATTTCTTGTTATTATTTCTATAAGTTTGTCTTGCACAAAATGTGCCCAAAAATGCAATTTTCTGTGATTTTCTTGTTTCACTAGAAGGTTTAGGGTTTGGCACGTAAATTGAAAACTTCAAAGATTTCTCCTGTTTTTATTATTTTAAGAGTTTTCTTACTTTTGTATTGATACCTGTTTAGGTTCTCATAACTTTTTTTTCATTTGCTTCTTTTCTTTATCTAAAATATTGGGTGATTTCTAAAGCCATACCCATTTTCAGTTGATTCTGAATTTAAAAACCCCACTTTGGGCTTTGGGGGTGTATTACTAAAGATTAATATTTCTAAGAAGTTAAATCACCAACACATCATTATTTTTCCAGAAACTTACTAGTAATATGTTAGTCTTCATTAAAAACAGGGAATTAAAAAAACTCTTGTTATACCGATATTCATCAGACACCCTTAACGACGTCGATTGACAACACAAACACAACGTCAAGTCAACGTTGGTTTATCGACGTAGAATATACGTTGAAATTATACGTTGTTCCGATATTGAATGAGTGACAATCCACAGATCATATTGTATTTTTTTCAGAAACGAATGAAGGGTTACACACTTGTTTAAATATACATTATATGATTTTTGGATAAACTGGATACTGCTACAACAGATACCCTGTCAGGGCAGGCGGGAAAAGATGTATTTCAACCTGACAAAATGCTAATGCATTTACTGATATATGATCACCTAAATACGTCTTAAACTCGTTTGATCAACTCATAATACCAGTTCTACATAACGGAGATTTCTAAACGCTTATGTTATTGAGCTTGTGTAAAAAATTACTGGGTGTTAAAAGGGCAACGCAAAATGGGTTTGTGTAATAGAAATGTATGGAATGATGTTATGCAAAACTGGGCATCTTCTATAAAAGCATTGTTAATGACATATGGTATTTTCATGGAGTACCCAGCAGGCACACGACGTTGGTGCAACGTTGATATCAGGTCGCGACGTCGTTGAATGTGTGACCTTCCATTTATTCCCAGTAAACACACGACATTGGATCAACGTTGGATATATGTTGGATTCTGGTCTTATGTGAGAGGGCATGTAAAGGGAGGTAATGTATAATGTTAATTTACGTATTTTTAATGTGTAATGCAAGGTTATATATTGGTATATATGTTTTTCTATATATGTGTTGATTTACTTATGCAATGTCTTAATTATTAATATTTTGCTGGCATGTATTATAATTGAGTAGGGTACTTCAAGGTTTATATAATTTCTTATATAAGTTAAATTATTTGTTAGCATTGTGGTTATGTCCATCGCGTCAGGTACACCCTGACGTGTTCGTTGGCGGACGGACTATAAACCTTAGAATTACACACACACACACAAGCATTCGGGAGGTCGTGGGTTCGAGTCGCCTGACCGCGTCATACCAAATACTTTAAAAACGAAGTAGTCACCTTGCCTGACGAGCAAATAATGGGTAGTGCTTGCGACTGATTGACCAGTGTCAGAATAATGTATTCCAGTGTGGCAGCACTATAAAGAAACCATTGAGTTCGCTGCTTCAAGTAGACATATCATCACATCAGACAACAACACACAGATAAAAGTCCAGACATTGTGCCTATAATCGTCAGGTAGGACGCCTGTCGTAGGTGGATTGACTATAATCCTTAGAAATACACACAATGCATATTATAAGTCCAGACATTATGTTGTGTCGTTGAGAGTTTCCCTTCTTGGCACACATATATTGAACTTGACGGGTTAATTGTGTTTGCCTGTAGTTCTAATTATGTAGTTCTAATAATAGAACTAAACACACATAATTATGACCTGTCTGGTTCATCTTCAGATTTTTGACCATAATTTCGAATAACTAATGTCTATATTTTCTTTTTCTGTTCTACAATAAATATCATGCAAATACAAATAAAGAACAAGAGGGCCTGTGGACGCTCTACTGGCTAACATGGCTCTTATAACATCAATGAAACGAGAGACTGGCATTTACGTTTTTTAAAAGTTTTGGGCAAAATACAGCTTTTTAACTAAATCAAGGGCCATAACTAAAGAATCTGGTAAAGTTTGGTAAAGATCAGATGAACAATGAAGGCCCTACCGTATTAACGAGGCAAAATATAGCATTTTTAAACTAAATCAAGAGGTTACTGGTCTGCTGGCCCTTGGCCAGTAGAGCTAAAAATGGTGACAAACACTCTCTTTGCTATTTCGAATGTGAATCATTTCCGTCTAGTATTTAACAATGGACTTGACAGACGTTATCCATAGACTAAATGATATATCTCAGTTTACCACTTTCACCCAATCTGATCAATTTTTATCTAACTACATAATCAAACGCTTTTATATACATACATATACTACACACTGTCCTATTTAAATGACCTGATGACCTGAGGACACCTACTATTGATCATCTTTGACGCTTGATTGTAAATACAAACATCTTGAACTTTTGTTCAGAAAAAAAATTGAAACCGGAAACACGTCTGTATTTTTTTTTTATTACAGTATTTTTGACCATCCACATTCAGTTCGTCGATATAAATGATATAACGATGAAGTTTCCCTCTTTATTAATTTAGTGTTTTTCTGCCGTTCTGTATACCTTCGATAGAAGGTCTCACACCTCAATTAATTTTCCCATAGGGTTACTGTCCAACATCTGAGCTTCAAAGCTGGGCAGCAGATATTGTTGTTGGTTTAATATCTTCAGTATAGCCAAGACCAATAATTTAAAACAATAAAGTACGTAAGTTAGCCTGCGTTTTTTCTTTCTCGCTCATGTTTATGTAACCCCTATGGAAAATACAAAGGTCATATACTGTCTAGCTGAATATGTGGTGCTTAGGTCAAACACTTCTGAAATGTAAATGAAACCTCATATCAACATGAGATTTTCTGAATCATCTGTCTTTTACACTGCTTATGTATGCTAAAGCAAAGAAAACCCTATTTTTCAAATTAATAATTGCCTAAAATTTAGAAAAAAATATTATTTTCTGTTTTCCATTTGTCTCTAGGTCCGTGAGCTTTCAGAGGAGATAATAGAGGTGTGAGACCTGAAGGTGCTTCTGTTTCAGCCAATTAGAAACGATAACAGATTCAGAAACGATATCAGAATCTCGGTAAAATGGCTGCAACGTCAAACATTTTTAGAGGAACAGTTCCAGACCGTTTGTCTTGAAAACAAGCAAGCGTAGACTAGATGACAGCCTGTGTAGTGTGGTATGTACAGACATAAGTGTGGACTTCCGATAGAAAGCATGAAACTTTGCATGTTTGAACCTTAAGGTATTACCTTTAAATAAAAAACAGGCGATACGCAAGGGGACCAATGTCTCCCGGTGAAATGAGGCCCTAAAAGGGATACCCCGATTGTTAATATAAAACTATTATTAATCTTAATACTATGTCTGAGTCGTAAAAAAGTTTCGAAATGTAAGTAAAACAAATATAAAAAAGTAACAACATAATATTGAAAGTATTTTTAATTATTTACCGTCTTTGTTAAGCATAATAATTATGAGGGAAACAAAAGGGGCTTTTTTCTAATATGAGCTATTGGGATTACCATTCGACCGTCTGCCTTCCTTAATATTTGCTTTAAAATACTTCTCAGCAAAGCTTGGCTAATTTTGACCATGAACAATCCTTAGATTAGTGTCATTCAAGTTTGTTAAAATTGAGTCAACATTAGCGCCAATATGGCCTCTGTTACTAAAAATAGTAGATAACAATAAAACGTCTAAGAAACTGCAAAGATTGTTTTCGACAGTTATTGTTTAAAGGTGATAGCCAGGTAATAAACTATCAAGCTTTCCAAATGAAGTGGTCAAAAATGGTCACACACAGTGGGCGGGGGTGTAAGGAAGGGGTGCGGTCCAGGTTTTGTATAGTGAGAGTTCACATGTTTTCCATAGACTTACATCGGTAACACTTGAGAATTCTACTGTGAAACCACAAATTACAGAGTGCTAATACTTAGCATGTAGCATTAGTTTATGTTCCTCTATCAAATGTGTTCAAATGGTAACCCTGACCTCAGGGCTCACAGTTTTACACGATAAAGATTATTTTATTCTCGAAAGAAGCCATATATTTGAATCAATTTTCTTCGATTTGTTTTCGTTTGTCACACATATTAATGGACAAGAAATAGCTACTTGAGGGGGTCATACACACTCCGTATTCTGGACCCTCCACCCCCTGTCATATTTATGTGGGGAGGGATGGGGAAGGAGAATTTTTGTCTGTTAATGAACAAGAACATTCTCTTTGACATTGGTGGTGGTGGGTGAGGGGATACCCACTCCGGAACCCTCCATCCTCTTTCATATCAATGGGGTCTGCCCCTCACCCACCTCCCCATCTCCAACCCCAGTTCTTACGCCAAAGCTACGTGATAGTATTGTCATAAGTGTCTGCATTATGTATACATCATGTATAGTATCATGTATATTATTAACTGGGAGCTCGACTTGTAAAGTTAGAAAGCGTTGAATCTTGCGGATGGCGGTATACCACACTGGTTCTACCCAGGAAAAAATTGGAATGGTCTGCCTCTACCACACACAAATCGAACGTCATATATGGTCTGAAAATGCTGTGACGTAAAACACCATTCAAACAAACAAACAAACAAACAAAGTATTAACCGATTGTCATTACAAAACTTTATGCTACGGATCGTCTCTGGTATGTCGTCATGTTTAATTGGTAGGCAAGATATGAAGCTATGATATAACCTAGATGGTCATGTGCAATAAAGTAAATAACCTTGTACGTAGTTGACTCATGTATTGAATCACTCACGTCTTGAGTGTAGTCAAGTAGAATGAATGAATGAATGGTGTTTTACGGCACGTCGACACATAAATAGGTCATATTGTGCGCAAAAACCGATGAATCATGAAAGAATGAAGTAGTAATTAAAAAATTATTGTAAAACGTATAAAGATAAAACTATCTACAAAGAAGGGATGATATGGTAGCAATATAAACTATGTATATATGTAAATCAACAAATGCCCGCCAACGGGCTTGTAAACAAGTTAATATATATAGGAAAATAAAGATTGATTTATAAAGTCTGATTTCTTTAAGGAAATCTAAAACAAGACTAAAATCTATAGTATCAAATAATGTAGAGGTTGGCAGCAAATTAGTTGACAACTAAAGCAAACATATTTCTCGTCTCGAAGAGTTACATTACTTCTAGCCTATTTATATATTTAAAATGAAAGTCTAGGACAACAAATCCATTATTTAATTCACATCACGCAACTAATACAATACCAAGAAACCAGCAAGGAGATTATAAGAATCTTTCATGGGTATCCGGTGAAGATAGGGAAATCCTACACGAGCAACAAGTGTTTTTATCGGAACCGAGGCTCTGCCAAGGTCTGAGTCTCGGTTCCGATTAAAACAGTTATACCGAGGGTTGGAATTTCCCTATCAGAACCGGGTACCCATTACTGATTCTTTTTCTTGATTACCAGATACCATTTACATTATGTGCGTTGAAGTCGCCAACTACTAACGTTTTGCATGTTACACGTTGATATCAGCATGCGACTTTTATCTTCCCCCATGTGTAAGATCAGGCTTTTCATCACCCACGTAGAACACGGACAACCCTATCCGGTATGAAAGAAAAGTTGTTGCTTCAGCTTGATATAATACCGACTAAGTAAGCAACTGGTACATATCAGAAGGATGGATTACCAGGCTTGTCATATTGTGGGCTAAATGCTCTTATATTGCGCCGAAACTACAATGCCCTCAGACTAAGGTTGGGTTCAGACACAACTAGATCACATTTTTGGAGTACACTACCTGAGGCATCAAAAGGCATCAAAAGGATATCGTAAACTTATTCGGTGTAAAATAGCCTGCTCTAGTCGTTGTAGGTGCTTGAAGGCCAACCTCCATTGATATGCTTCTACAATGGCCAGTGTGAATGTCAGTTGAAATTAAAGAACATTAAATTTATTAAAGGTTGAATACATTTAGCAAAGAATTGGCGCACCATTAATATAGAGCAAAGCAGTCATCAAAGTAAAATATTATCAACTGAAACAGTGTTCTAAAAGTATATATAACAAAATAGTAAAACAAAAGATATAACAAGAGCTGACGGAGGACAGTGCACTTGGTTACTGAGGCCTTGTTTATTTTTTTTGAGCGAAACTAAGTGAAAAAAGGGGCATAATTCTGTTAATATTCAAGGGGCATAATTCTGTTAATATTCATAACAGATTAACGGCACGAAAGTGAATACATGTGTAAAGTCCTTTAAACGGTTTCAAAAATATAGAGGGATTAACCTATGACACTCAGCCTATCGCGTGGGTACGCTAAAGGATTAAGGAGACTGATGCAATATCCTTTGTCCGAACATCCTGTCACTAATCCCCTCTACCCACAATACATTCATATGCAAATGAGGCCGCGCATACGTGACCTAACACGTTCTTTAGAAAGCAAAAAGGCGCCCGAGATGTGCAGTCGTGATGCCAAAGCGCCCCCAGTACTACTAATGTGTTTAAGCAGGAAATGCCACCTTTAGGGCCTCAGTGGTACATTTTTGTTAAAGGGGTATTACTAAATATATTAGCTTTAAACTTGGAGCTTAGTAAATAAATCAATGTAATATATGCACATCTTTGTCAGTGCTGTTCCTTGCCATGACATATGGCTAAATTACACATGCATACAGACCAGGTGATGTTAGACTGGCATTATAGCAGCAACATTGTAGTTATATTGTATTTATCCTCTATGAAGATATCAATGTATTGTGTTAAATAAGTTCGTAAAAAAAACTAATTTGCGAAGATGCAGTTATTTTTTATAAATTAAAAATATACGTTTTTATCTGCCAATGGTGTTTAAGCAATAAATTATCCCCTTTTGCCCAATGCCAGACTGTTGTTGCTATGGTGACACATATATAGTTGAAATGATAGTACAATTATTAAATGGTACTTACAATGTTATAAATGTAAAAGTATATATTACTTTGATAAGAGATCCAGTTATTATCTGGAAAACATCAGATACCCCTTTTAGGGCCTCATTGCACTGGTATAGAGGGTCCTCACGCCTGTCACCTATATTTTATTTAAAGCACATATCAAAAGGTATAACGTTTCATGCTTTCTTCAGGAAGTCCACAATTTGACCCTATATGGCTTATACATACCACACTAGGACCTAAATTAAAATATTGTTTGTTTGCCCTTTACCTCCCGATCCGAATGTTTAGCCCCGACCCAAAATATTTTATTGCGTTTCCAATATTTTCTTCGATGCAAGCAATACAAACGTGTAGAAAGTTGGTACATGTAAAATCAGTCAACCTTACATTGTGTTAATATGTAATGTAACAGCACACATTAATGTAATAGCACACATTACATATTAATTACAAACACACAACATACATTGTAGAATAGCTACATGTTAAAATATATCAAAACATGCCAAAAAAAATAGTTTGATCAAAGAAAACAAAATAATTTACCTACCTGCCTACTCAGTGATTTTTTACTGGGTAGGTAAAGGGCAAACAAACAATATTTTAATTTAGGTCTAGTGGCGGGTGTATAGTCGGTTGAGTATTGTGTTACATTATATTATTTAATTTATAAAATATATACAATCAAAACTACTGCCTTACCTTTGGGTTAAAGTTAACACTTTGTAAGCGTGATTAAACAATTAATAGCCAAAATGTTCACTGTGTTGTCAATAGTAAACCGAAAGTAGAATCGAGAATCGTTGCAAACGGTGCTATAAAGAAAGCTCCAATGATGGTTAATCCGGTTACACTTATAAATGTACAATCTCATTAAAATCTTTATCACGCTACGATAGTCTTACACTACACCTATAGCGGAGAGTATCAAAGCGTAATTAGGATATGATTAAAATGAGATTGATAAATGTATGTATCACTTCACGGCCTTGTTCGAATGGTTCTTGTATTAAATGTCTACTGCAAACGTTGTTACTAATTGGCAACAACGAACACAGCTGATTCAGTGTAAAATGTGTGGATTGTTTACTATACCGACTTTGAACTTTAATTTACTGACCTTGTACTTTGCCATTTGTAGTACATCGGCAAAAGGTTCACAGGAAAGTGCATCTTCTGTTATTATAGGTAGGGCCACGGTGGTTGAGGGGTGAACGACGTAGCGTTGTAAACCTTCTCACCTCTCACCGCTGCGGGTTCGAATCCCTCTAGGAAGCTCAACTTGTGAGAAAAAGTCGATTATTATTGATGGCAGGAGGAATACAGTACTGGTTCTACCCAGGAATAAGTGGGTGTGGTTCTCCACCACAAAAAAAAGACATACTGTAGCCTAAAATGTGCCGGAAAATGACGTTAAACGCCAAACGAAACGAATCTATTATTATAATGAAAATAACGAAGGTAATAATCAAGAGATGGAATTTCCGGTGGGAAGGATCGTTCGGGTTTCATAATTCATGGTGTAGTGGGATTTTTGATGTTGAAAATATGAAGGGAAAACAATATAATTTCATTTAAGTCGTTATAATTATGAGGATTTAAATGTTTCCGGGCAAACACTGGTGTTGTTATATTGCTGTCTCCGGGCAAACACTGGTGCTGTTACATTGATGTCTCCGGGCAAACACTGGTGTTGTTACATTGCTGTCTCCGGGCAAACACTGGTGTTGTTACATTGCTGTCTCCGTGCAAACACTGGTGTTGTTACATTGCTGTCTCCGGGCAAACACTGGTACTGGTGTTGTTACATTGCTGTCTCCGGGCAAACACTGGTGTTGTTACGTTGCTGTCTCCGGGCAAACACTGGTGTTGTTACGTTGCTGTCTCCGGGCAAACACTGGTGTTGTTACGTTGCTGTCTCCGGGCAAACACTGGTGTTGTTACATTGCTGTCTCCGGGCAAACACTGGTGTTGTTACGTTGCTGTCTCCGGGCAAACACTGGTGTTGTTACGTTGCTGTCTCCGGGCAAACACTGGTGTTGTTACATTGCTGTCTCCGGGCAAACACTGGTGTTGTTACGTTGCTGTCTCCGGGCAAACACTGGTGTTGTTACGTTGCTGTCTCCGGGCAAACACTGGTGTTGTTACATTGCTGTCTCCGGGCAAACACTGGTGTTGTTACATTGCTGTCTCCGGGCAAACACTGGTGTTGTTACGTTAATGTCTCCGGGCAAACACTGGTGTTGTTACGTTGCTGTCTCCGGGCAAACACTGGTGTTGTTACGTTGCTGTCTCCGGGCAAACACTGGTGTTGTTACGTTGCTGTCTCCGGGCAAACACTGGTGTTGTTACGTTGCTGTCTCCGGGCAAACACTGGTGTTGTTACGTTGCTGTCTCCGGGCAAACACTGGTGTTGTTACGTTGCTGTCTCCGGGCAAACACTGGTGTTGTTACGTTGCTGTCTCCGGGCAAACACTGGTGTTGTTACGTTGCTGTCTCCGGGCAAACACTGGTGTTGTTACGTTGCTGTCTCCGGGCAAACACTGGTGTTGTTACGTTGCTGTCTCCGGGCAAACACTGGTGTTGTTACGTTGCTGTCTCCGGGCAAACACTGGTGTTGTTACGTTGCTGTCTCCGGGCAAACACTGGTGTTGTTACATTGCTGTCTCCGGGCAAACACTGGTGTTGTTACATTGCTGTCTCCGGGCAAACACTGGTGTTGTTACATTGCTGTCTCCGGGCAAACACTGGTGTTGTTACATTGCTGTCTCCGGGCAAACACTGGTGTTGTTACATTGCTGTCTTACATTAACATGGTTTCTGGAGTTTAAAATAACTATTATTTGAAAATAATATGTGTTAACATACTGCTTATGACTTCTCATCTGGTTTGAAAACTCCAATTTCCCTTGAAGTTGGATGCCGGGGTAGAATACAACCATTGCAAATCCCTCACCCCACCCCCACACCATTTCATGTTTAGGTACCGACCATTTTGATTTCGGTGGGGGTGGGCGTGGGGTGGTGGTGCAGACTGGGATTTTTTCTGAAAAAATATTCTGGCCCTTGAATTGCTGAAAAACAATATCCTGGCTCGGACTTGAAGGAAAAAAAACAACAATCCCTCAAATTGTTGGAACAAAATAATCCATCCTTTTCTCACATTCTTGGAAAAACATTATCTGGCTGTGAGTCCAATTAGAGGAAAAAATAATCTGGCTCCTTCTTCAGTCTATAGGATAAATGTAGATCTACTTCATCAGCCACTGGATTCAACATGAAATGCTTAACCGCAATCTGGCTACATCCACAACTTCTGCTCAGAAGAGTTTATCAACATCTACAGTTGAAAGCAGTTGTAGAAGACAGTGATAGTATTCATGGTTGTAATAAATGTGATGTGCATAGATCATGGTATTAATACATGTGGTAATCATTGGTCATGGCAGTTATAAATGTGGTATACACTGTCAATGGCGGTAGTAAATGTGTTGTATAACGTGTTATAAAGTGAGCATGGTAGTAATTTGGTATACATTGATCATGGTAGTAATGAACATGATATTCATATAAAGTCATGGTTATAATTAATGTGGTATACATAAGTCATGGTTGTAATAAGGCAATTCTTTTTTGAAATTCGTTTTACGAACCCTACTACAACAAAACAAAATTAGGTATTTTATTTTTCATAGGGAATTTGATAGTGTTTTTTTCCCCACTTCCTGATAGTTTTTTCCCCCCCCCCCCCCCCCCCCCCCTTCCTCCTACTATTCTCTGTCTTGATGGTTCTTAAAACAAAAACTAACTGGTCATGGTAAATATTGCAATCATGTGAGCGTGACAGTGAATATTTGTCAACCTTCTAAGGCTATTTATTTTATTATACTGAAAAATATGTTTGAAAAAGATATTTAGTTCTGTAAAATATTCCTTTGACATAAAACATGAGAAAACATGGTTACTATGAGGCACCGTTTTGGTTTTTAATACAATTCAGTGATATCACCTATTTGATTTTTTTTTTAATTTAAACAATATTTTATTCAAGTACTGAATGGGATTGGACAACAGGCAATGCCTATGTAAGACCTCTATTTGAATGAGTGCGGGGGTAGGTGTGAGGGCAACATATATGTGTAAGAAGTTATGTAAGAATTGACCAAAACAACACAGAAATATGTAAAATTATATATATTCCAGTTTCGAGTGTTGGGAGTGGGCAGGGGGCGTGGACGGTTGAGGGAGGGGGGGGGGGGGGGTAGGTGTGAGGGAAACATATATGTGTAAGAAGCTATGTAAGAATTGACCAAAACAACACAGAAATATGTAAAATTATATATATTCCAGTTTCGAGTGTGGGGAGGGGGCTGGGGGCGTGGACGGTTGGGGAGTGGAGGGGTGGGGAACATAGCTATGTGTAAGAATTGACAAAATAACACAGAAATATGTAAAAAAAAAAATGGGGGTGTGGAGGCGGTGGTGGGGATGGAGCCAGGTAATAAACTATCAAGCTTTTCCAAATGAAGTGATCACAAATGGCCACACACAGTGGGCGGTGGTGTAAGGAGGGGGTGCGGTCCAGGGTTTGTATAGTGAGAGTTCACATGTTTTCCATAGACTTACATCGGATACTTGAGAATTCTACTATGAAACTACACATTACAGAGTGCTAATACTTCGCAATAGTTTATGTTCCTCTATCAAATTTGTTCAAATGGTTACCCTGAGATCAGGGTTGAACCCTTCGTGCTGTGACCTCAGGGCTCACAGTGTTACAAGATTAAGATTAAGATTCTTGTATTCTCGAAAGAAGCCATATATTTGAATCAATTTTCTTCGATTTGTTTTCGCTTGTCACACATATTAATGGACAAGAAATAGCTACTTGAGGGGGTCATACACACTCCGTATTCTGGACCCTCCACTCCCTGTCATATTTATGTGGGGAGGGATGGGGATGGAGACGTCTTTTTGGCTGTTAGTGAACAAGAACATACTCTTTGACATTGGTGGTGGTTGGGTGAGGGAAACTCGGAAACCCACCATCCTCTTTCATATCAATGGGGATCTGTACCTCACCCATCTCCCCACCCCCCACCTCAGTTCTAACGCCAGAGCTACGTGATAGTATTGTCATTATTGTCTACATGTATACATCATGTATAATATCAAGTATATTATTAACTGGGAGCTCGACTTGTAAAGTTAGAAAGTGTCGATTCTTGCGGATGGCGGTATACCACACTGATTCTACCCAGGAAAAATGGGATGGTCTGCCTCTATCACATACGAATCGAACGTCATATTTGGCCTAAAAATGCTGTGACGTAAAACATCATTCAAACATTAACCGATTTCCATTACTAAATGCCAACTTTAGGGTACGAATCGTCTCTGGTATGTCGTCATGTTTTAACTTGCAGGCAAGACTTGATGAAGCAATGTGCAAAAAAGTAAATAACCTTGTACGTAGCTGACTCATGTATTGAATCACGTCATGCGTGTAGTCATGTAGAGGTTATCTCCCAACTATTGGCAGTGAATATAAAGATATGCAAACAAGTTGACAACTAAAGCAAACATATTTCTCGTCACGAATGAATGCATGAATGAATGGTGTTTTACGGCATGCCAACACATAAATAGGTCATATTGTGCGCAAAAACCGATGAATCATGAAGGAATGAAGTAGTAATTAAAAATAATGTAAACGTATAAAGATAAAACTATCTACAAATAAGGTTCCCGGGAATGTGTGCACCACTGGAGACTCCCCGCCCGGACAGCCTATTTCTGACCTTTAACCTCAAACTGTGACCTTTGAGCTACGGACCTGGGTCTTGCGCCGACACGCCGTCTCATTATGGTGAACATTTGTGCCAAGTTATTTCAAAATCCCACGATGCATAACGAAGTTACAGTCCGGACAGACTGACGGACGGACTGGGCGCAAACCTGATATGGTAGCAATATAAACTATGTATATATGTAAATCAACAAATGCCCGACAACGGGCTTGTAAACAAGTTAATATATATAGGAAAATATTATATTGATTTATAGTCTGATTTCTTTAAGGAAATCTAAAACAAGACTAAAATCTATAGTATCAAATAACTCTTTCAAAGTATTAACTGTGTAGTATCTTTGTCGCATAGGATCAAAGTCTACATATTCCAACAAAATATGTTTGACCGTTAACGGTGCAAAACAGGGTATACATTCTGGCAACTGCTCACCTTGTAATAAATATGAACGAGTACAGCGTGTATGCCCTATCCTGACCCTGGCTAGGACAACTTCCTCTCGACGAATAGGTCTGCTAGAAGGATGCCATTCTCCGAGTAACGGTTTAATGGAATGGAGTTTATTGTTCACCGACAAGTCCCAAACGGCTTGCCAAGAGTTACGAATATATGTGTTGATACAACTTTCTCGTCACGAAGAGTTACATTAATTCTAGCATATTAATATATTTAAAATGAACGTCTAGGACAACAAATCCATTAAATAATTCAGATCACGCAACTAATACAATACCAAGAAACCAGCAATGAGATTATAAGAATCTTTCATGGGTATCCGGTGAATATAGGAAAATCCAACACGAGGAATAACTGTTTTTATCGGAACCGAGGCTCTGCCAAGGTTCGAGCCTCGGTCCCGATTAAAACAGTTATACCGAGGGTTGGAAATTCCCTATCAGAACCGGATATCCATGACTGATTTACATTCTGTGCGTTGAAGTCGCCAACAACTAACGTTTTGCATGTTAGTTACATAAAAGTTCTTCAATTGCGCCAACACGCCAATGCCCTCAGACTAAGTTTGGGTTCAGACACAACTAGATCACATCTTTGGAGTACACTAGCTGAGGCATCAAAGGGCATCAAAATGATATCATGAACTTATTCGGTGTAAAATAGCCTGCTCTAGTCGTTGTAGGTGCTTGAAGGCCAACCACTACTGATATGCTTCTACAATGGCCAGTGTGAATGTCAGTTGAAATTAAAGAACATTACATTTATTAAAGGTTGAATACATTTAGCAAAGAATTGGCGCAACATTAATATAGAGCAAAGCAGTCATCAAAGTAAAGTATTATCAACTGAAACAGTGTTCTAAAACTATTTATAACAAAATAGTAAAACAAAAGATATAACAAGAGCTGACGGAGGACAGTGCACTTGATTATTGAGGCCTTGTTTATTTATTGGGGCGAAACTAAGTTGAAAAAGTGGCATAATTCTGTTAATATTCAAGGGGCATAATTCTGTTAATATTCATAACAGATTAACGCCACGAAAATGAACACATGTGTAAAGTCCTTTAAACGTGCAGTCGTGATGCCAAAGCGCCCCCAGTACTACTAATGTGTTTAAGCAGGAAATGCCACCTTTAGGGCCTCAATGGTATATTTTTGTTAAAGTGGTATTACTAAATATATAAGCTTTAAACTTGGAGCTTAGTAAATAAAACAATGTAATATATGCACATCTATCTCAGTGCTGTTCCTTGCCATGAAATATGGCTAAATTACAAATGCATACAGACCAGGTGATGTTATACTGTCATTATAGCAGCAACATTGTAGTTATATTGTATTCATCCTCTATGAAGATATCAATGTATTGTGTTAAATAAGTTCGTAAAAAAAACTAATTTCCGAAGATGCAGTTATTTTTATAAATTAAAAATATACGTTTTTATTTGCCAACGGTGTTAAAGCAATAAATCATCCCTTCTTGGCCCCAATGCCATACTGGTGTTGCTATGGTGACACATATATATATTTGAAATGATAGTACAATTATTAAATGGTACTTACAATGTTATAAATGTAAAAGTATATATTACTTTGATAAGAGATCCAGTTATTATCTGGAAAACATCAGATACCCCTTTTAGGGCCTCATTGTACTGGTATAGAGGGGTCCTCACTTTTATTTAAAGCAAATATCAAAAGGTATAACCATGCAACGTTTCATGATTTCTTCAGGAAGTCCTTATACATACCACACTAGGGCCTAAATTAAAATATTGTTTGTTTGCCCTTTATCTCCCGATCCGAATGTTTAGCCCCGACCCAAAATATGTTATTGCGTTTCCAAAAAACAACAAATGTTTCTATTTTCTTCGATGTTGGTACATGTAATAGCACACATCACATATTAATTACAAACACACACCATACATTGTAGAATAGCTACATGTTAAAATATATCATTTTAAAAAACATGCAAAAAATATAGTTTGATCAAATAAAACAAAATAATTTACCTACCTACCTACCCAGTGATTTTTTGCTGGTTAGGTCAAGGGCAAACAAACAATATGTTAGGCCTCCAAGTGGTGGTGAAGTATTGTGTTACATGTATCAAAACAGTATGTTTTAATTTATAAAATATATACAATCAAAACTACTGTCTTACCTTTGGGTTAAAGTTAAACACTGTGTAAGTCCGCACTGCAATCGTGATTAAACTATTAATAGCTTAACAATAGTAAACCGAAAGTAGAATCGTTGCAAACGGTGCTATAAAGAAAGCTCCAATGATGGTTAATCCGGTTTGACCCTTTATCACTGTACACTACTCTACACTACACCTATAGCGGAGAAATAGGAGATTGATAAATGTATGTATCACTTCAGTCACGGCCTTATTCGAATGGTTCTTGTTTCAAATGTCTACTGCAAACTTTGTTACTAATTGGCAACTACGAACACAGCTGATTCAGTGTAAAGTTTACTCTACCGACTTTGAACTTTACCGACTTTGTACTTTGCCATTTGTAGTACAACGGGAAGGGTCACAGGAAATTGCATCTTTTGATGATTGCTTTGTTATTATTATAGTAGGGCCATCGTGGTTGAGGGGTGAACGACGTAAACCTTCTCACCTCTCACCGCTGATTCGAATCCCACTAGGAGCTCAACTTGTGAGAAAGCGTCGATTCTTATTGATGGCAGGAGGTATACAGTACTGGTTCTACCCAGTAATAAGAGGTTGGTCTGCCTCCACCACAACAAAACACACGACAATATAGCCTAAAATGTGCCGGGAAAAGACGTTAAACACCAAACGAAACGAAACCATTATTATAATGAAAATAACGAAGGTAATAATCAAGAGATGGAATTTCCGGTGGGAAGGACCGTTCGGGTTTCATAATTCATGGTGTAGTGGGATTTTTGATGTTGAAAATATGAAGGGAAAACAATATAATTTCATTTAAGTCGTTATAATTATGAGGATTTAAATTTCTCCGGGCAAACACTGGTGTTGTTACATTGCTGTCTCCGGGCAAACACTGGTGTTGTTACATTGCTGTCTCCGGGCAAACACTGGTGTTGTTACATTGCTGTCTCCGGGCAAACACTGGTGTTGTTACATTGCTGTCTCCGGGAAAACACTGGTGTTGTTACATTGCTGTCTCCGGGCAAACACTGGTGTTGTTACATTGCTGTCTCCGGGCAAACACTGGTGTTGTTACATTGCTGTCTCCGGGCAAAGACTGGTGTTGTTACATTGCTGTCTCCGTGCAAACACTGGTGTTGTTACATTGCTGTCTTACATTAACATGGTTTCTGGTGTTTAAAATAACTATTATTTGAATAATTATATTATGTGTTTACATACTGCTTATGACTTTTCATCTGGTTTGAAAACTCCAAATTGTATTACCCGTATAATTGGATGCCGGGGTAGAATACAACCACTGTAAATCCCGAGGCAGAGGGGTAGGACCCCTCCCCACACTCACACCATTTCATGTTTATTTTGACATTTTTTTATCATGCTCATTCAATGTCTTCATCATCACACCGCGTATGCAAACGTGGAAACGTGGCTCCATCGTAAATGGAGTGTCTACTGTAGTATTTGCAGCTTGGTGTATCTTGATGTAAATGGAGGGTGAGCCTGGCATGTTCATTCCTGTTAGGCGCCATATAACCTTTCATGTGTTGTTGCGCCGTAGAACCAAGTTCAGTTCAATTTCAAATTGTATTACCCTGCATAATAATACATGCAGGATGATACAGGAGTAATAAATCGATATGTTAATTGTTAATGCTTGCTTCAAGATTGTCGTGTGTCCCTTTAATTTATCTGAATAAAGAATCTTCTCTTGTAATAAACTAACATTACAGTTATATTGAAACCGGTGAGAGACGGCCAGAAACATTTCGGGGGAGCATAAAGTCGCCGCATTCTCCGTCCGTCAGTCCGTACATTCGTGTCCGGTCAATAACTCTGGCATTCCTGGACGGATTTTCAAATAACTTGGCATAAGTGCTCACCACAACAAGACAACGTATCCAAGGTCAAGGTCACACTTAGAGGTCAAAGGTAAAAAAGAAGTGCTTTCGTGTCCGGTTAATAACTCCGACATTCGTGGACGGATTTTCAAGCAACTTGACACAAGTGCTAACCACAACAAGATGACATATCGTGCGCAAAATCCAAGTCCGTAGCTCCAAGGTCAAGGTCACATTTAGAGGTCAAAGTTCAAAATCACTTAGTGGGCATTTGTCACTGACAGTGACATTTCTTGTTATAATTTCCAAGTTTTCTATCCATGTATTATTATGTACGATTGTTTGTTTGAATGATGTTTAACGTCATTTTTAAGCCATATATGACGGTCGGTTTTTTGTGGTAGAGGCAGACCACCCATTTTTCCTCGGTAGAACCAGTACTGTAAACCTCCCGCCATCCGTAAGAATCGACGCTTTCTCACTTTACAAGTCCAGCTCCCAGTGGGATTCGAACCCGCAGCGGTGAGAGGTGAGAAGGTTTTAGACGCAACGTCTTTACTATCCCGGCTGTATTAGGTACGTGGGTTAAGTCATGTCCCAATTTGAACATTCATGTCCCAGTTATGTGATAAACAATAACAATTTATTTCATCATAAACATTGATATTCTATTTGTATTGCAATATGTTACATCGTATATTATCGGTTATTTCAAGCAGTCTGCAGACTGGAGTTCCACGCAGACGGAAAACCCGATTTTGAGATCGTTCAATTTGGTCACCATTTTTAAACTAACATTCTGTCGTCTATCTATCTTCTTCAGCAGAGATGTACTCCTGGACCTTTATTCCTTGCACCTAAAGAATAAACAAACAGTATAGCCTTTTTTAACTGACTCTATGTACATGATAAAGTATTGGGCATTTACAGGGTTATAAGAGTATAAGAGCAAAAACAAAAGAAGACACAATCGACAAGGAATAGGTCTATCACCGTTTTTGATGTGCATGCCCATTTGTATGCCCTTAGTATTTAAGGATGCTCCGAAACATGCCCCACGTAAAAAATAGAAGAAACGTAAAAAGCATTATTATTGCATTACTATATTTTCCAACCATACTTGTGAAAATGATTTGCATGTCCGGACATTTTGGTCTAAATTGGTAGCTACGCTACTGGACTTCGTTCGTATCCTGCTCAACAGACATCAAAATGTATGTAAGTGGACTGCATGGTATAAAAGACACAATGGTAAAAGACTCAAAACTGATAATATACTAACGGTAAACCCTCTTATTTTATTGAAATACCACTATATATTGCGGATAGATTACCACTAAAGGGGAATTAGGAATACCACTTCGACTTTGTTTAACAGGGTGGACAGGATGCATGTACAAATATTTAAGGACATTTTGGAACACCACATAGCAAGCACTTGGTGTTTTTCGGGGTGGGAGAGTGGGTGCTGATGTTTCGTTACACTCTTACGAATACCTACCAAGCATACTGGACAGGAAAGACGCGTACGTAGCCGACCCAGTGACGGCACCAACTTTGGCGGGATTCCGGCGAATGGTTCTACAGTGAAATGCTGTGTCGTCTGCAATATTTCCGAGCCCCCAAACGTCTACTTGAACTATATGCCACTCGGTAAGACTGTGTCAGGAAATTACAAAACAAAATACTTCATTTCATACAATAAAACAAGTGCCCATGCTTTGATTGATATAATTATAGTACTACTAAAATTTAAATACCACTTTGTATTTAGCATTCAAGGCATGCAAACAATGACTTCCTCAAAATGTAAAATCTCGCTCCCCATTATGTATGTAGTTCCTTTCTGTTCAAACCTCATAACGAGGGTGAAGCAAAACTATTGTATAAATGTATAACAATAATTTCGCTTTGAACCCTCGATTAGACGGTGTTGGAAACCTGCGCCTATAGCGAACGAGACTAGGCCTAATGTGTCATCAAACTTCTCATACCTAAAGTCTACTAACCCTGACCGTGAACTTACAATGACGGTGGTCATGGTGACCTTTCCTACACTGCCCCTTGTATCTGGTCCATCTCATATCTCGTTACCTGGCCTTTAGTTCGTCTCACCACACCCTGCAGCTTACTGCGATCCTAGATAGGGTACCAGTAGACTATACTGTGTACCGGGTACCAGTCTACTTGGTTCTACTCCGACAAAAACTATTAAAATGGGAGTTGCTGGACTTGGACTTTTAATTGAATGTTTTTTATACCATACATCTTATATCAGTTAACAAACCTTGGATCTGAAACAATGGATCCCTGTACTTTATCGAATCCAAGGTTGTGCGCTGCTACTGCGGCTGCCGCCATTGTGTTGACGTTGTTTGGTGCCAGGGGACATAACTCCCGTACAGGACCTATCATTGGGTATAAAGTGCATCAATTATGGCAAGTCGTAGAAAAATGGGGTAATGATTTTAAATGTGTTTGATTTATTTTGCATCTTCCCCATATAGAAGAGGGGAACAATGGAACTAATTGCAAATGTACTAATTGCATTTACTGATTCGAAGTATAGTAAACCCCAGACGCGCACACATATACTAACTCAGAAAGGCAATATTTCAAACAAACCACCAGTTTATGTTACCCACTCACCGTCGTATAAGATAACTGCCTCATTTGTGACCTCTTCGTTTTTACTCTTTAGTGGTTCTCCCAGTTTGTAAGACTGTGGTGGCTTTGACATAGTCACCTTCAGTGCCTGAAAAGTAACCATATATACAGGTAGTCAGTAGATAAGAAAGTCAGCAGGAAATATAGCGTTCACAAAACGTAGTCAACTAAAACACGCACAAATACAAGGCTTAATAAAGGCAAAGTATGAGACAACACAACATAAAATGGTTGACAAAATGGGTACCGCCTTGGAACCATCAGTGGTAAACAGACCTATGTGGGGTTTAAACGATGTTCTAGGGTGACCGAACGCCACTCTTGCTCTAGGTCATCCCAAATGGTGTAAAAATAAGGACATCCCCGCCAGTTTATATCCTCTGACAAATTATGCAGCGTTTAAAGGCGATATAGGTAAAACACAAAGATGATCATGTATATATGAATATAAGAAACTAAATCTTATGAAGCCACAAATCAAGTCCTCAGTGACATGGCAGAAATCAGAGCAACAAGAAAATAAACCGTTTATAGCACAAGAAGACAAGATCAAAGACAAACATCATCCATTCATGCAATACAAATTAGAAACGTAACTCTTGAAAATTGAATTGATAATTGCAATTGTTTTGTTTTACCCAACTATAACACGAACCCTTTTCAGAATTAGACCTTGAGGACGGATACCGTGAAAACAGGATCATACCATGGAGTAGATTTGTCCGGAAACAGTTCCAAATATTTGAAGTGAAGTCTATAGGTCACTACTCTGTAGTCCGGTAGCGCCTCGAAAGCGAAACCTGTCAGCAGACAGACGTGGTAATATTAATGTTTATACCACATCGATAACATTGTAATAGCATGCATATACTTGCGCATGTACGTGTTATAAAGGGGCGTCTTTTGCTAGGTTTCACACACGCAAATCTGAACAAAGGCGTCCTCTTCGAATCCACTCTTTATTGTAGACTATCGGAATACAACATTGTTCGTGTTTACACTTACACCATAACATATTTAATTAAACGTCCTGTCTGCTTTCATTTTACTTACCTGAAGTGTCCCTCTATCTGCCATTCGCCTGATATCTTCACCGCCCCATAATGCACCACTAGGAACATAAAGTCCGTTTTGATTGGCTGCTGTCCGTAATTTCCGTTCTGTATCAACATCCGCTATTGCTGTCGGAGAGCCAATCTGCCATTAAAAGAACACAGGTTCAAGTGACGGATATCAAGTGTCGCTTATGCAGTCGTTAGTGTTGAGTATAAATGTGCGTGTCGCAATCTCTAGCACATTTAGTAGCGCGCAAAGCTGGTGTTGTAAAGCGCAAACCGCAGACTGTAGGACTCACACCACTATTATCTCCCTGGAATACTCATCCCCAGATGAAGGAGATAGATTTAAAACACAAGTCCGCTTTTCTACAGTTTACAGGATACATTGATTTATCTTTACCAGGTTCTAAATCTACAACATTTTAGGAAGAGATCACAGAAAAATGCATGCTGATATAAGATTTCTGGCTAATTCTGCCACATTTTACACATCATAGGTGTAATCACCACGGGGTTGTATGTTTTCTAAATGTTGATAGGTGTCATGCAAATACGAAAATAAAAGAAATACAATCTGGTAAATATTTGTTAATTGTGTTTTAATTGCAAATATTGGATCGATGAAGAATTTAAGCATAAATACATGCTGTAAATTTTGTTTATTTCTATGCTACGAACAAAAACATTACAATGGGACCCTATGGAAAATTAATTGTGTTGTGAGACGTGTAACGAATCTCGACGATCGGATGTCTAACGACGAGCACGTTAAGAACCATAGGAATCTCAGAGTAGGGCACTGTTATCAGATTCCCATGTACCCGTTTCCAATTTATATGGGCTCGAAATAACCGGTAATTTGTTGATGAGCCATTAAACAAAAATTCAGTTCACGCTGTTAGGTTAGTATTTTGAAATATAACATCACATTATCATTCAATAAAAGGCAATAAGACAATAAACTTGCTGGAATGCTCTTGTTGTTTGTATAATCACGCCATAATAATAAATAAGATTAATGCAATACCATATAATCGGCACTCATCATAAACGCTGCCCCATATTCCTGAGTAATGCACGGATGGGCAACCTCCACAATCAAATCTGCTTTCCTGGTGGAATAAAGCAATTCATAATTCTGCATTGCCAAAATGTTGAGATTTTACCTTATTTTCACTAGGTGATAAAAAGTGTGTTACTCGGTTTTTATCCTTGGGTTCTATAGTAAAATAAAAATCTTTGGCAGAGTAAAAAGATGATAATTTTCAAGTTTCGATTTTGAAAGATACAAATTTTGAATCAATTTGCATAAT
The DNA here is from genome assembly GCA_037043455.1 of Cyrtodaria siliqua. Taxonomy (NCBI): domain Eukaryota; kingdom Metazoa; phylum Mollusca; class Bivalvia; order Adapedonta; family Hiatellidae; genus Cyrtodaria; species Cyrtodaria siliqua. The sequence goes on from JAWPHD010006474.1 coordinate 63,929, forward strand.
TGTGTACGAAATTTGCAGGGTTTCAAAATAATCAAACTGTAAATACCTTAATTTTAACAGTAAACTTGGTTGAACATCAAGGATAAAGACCGAGTTTATCACCTACCAGAATGTATTGTTATGTCTTATTTCTGGTCACTGATTGGTCAGTTTTTTTGATGATGCTCTATATCATATGCCAATGAATGTAGTTTAATTATGATGTAATGACAGCAAAAGAAGTTATGTAAGATGAGCATGTAAGGGTCACTATATCAAACCATAGATCTACATACTCCTGTATATCCATGATCAAACACAGAATCTGGGATCTGGGATTACCCGTCCCTTAATAACTATCGAATAGACGATTCTATTTTCACTAAAGTTGCTGTTTACAGCTCCGTGCTTGTCCTCATAAAGTCCACAACATACGGGCGAATTTATTTTGTTCCCTTTAATTCAGGCTTAAACAGTCTAGACGCACGGGAACGTAAACACGTGCATAGATCTAAGTATTCTACTCATTTCACCACAGCAGTTTGACGCAAAATAGTCCCATTGTCAAGTGCTGTTTAATTAAAATGGGTATAACCTTATAAAACATACTGTAAGTCGAAAATGACTGCATTAAACACGTTAAAAATGTGCATGTTTATGCGTTATATAATTTATTTTTTAGACCATTTTCACTGCACAAAATGAACGATCCTCACTTATTTAGTCTCTCGGAAAGTCCATCAACGGCCGAAATGTGGAGCGAAATAAATAGTGATGAGTAAAACAAAATGTTATGAGACACGGTCGAACGGTGCTTCCAAGCAGGAGTTGTGTGGCTTCAGTTATGCTTACTTTTAAAATCATATAATATATGTCTAAACAGGGATACCTTTCTTGGAATTCAGATAGGTCCTCCAAAACGAGATGTTCAGATACTTTCCCGTCCAAAGCAGATCTTGTCCGATTCCACACAAATGCAAGTTCTATATCATCCCGGGTTTGAATTTGTTCCACGAGATATTGTCCTAAATATGGATGAAAATCATAACATGTTTGAGAAACATAACGCCACTGCACACACTTTTTGAAATTTGTCTTAGATAAAAACACGTATCTATGGTAATTTAATGTCCATGTACCAAAAACAACGGAACTATCATGGCTTAATTCCCGTTGATCTGTAGTGAATGCATTTTCTAGTTTCCCTGGAAATGCAAACACACTAATATTCAAAGCAGCTAAAGGCAACATTATTTTATGTTTTAGGTACACGAATATTCCTTAACTTTATCATTGGTGTATTAAAGATACATAAACATACGTAATATGTAATAACGTAATGCTTGTAGCATTACTTTTATGTATCATGAACGCATTTGCTATGAATGAGTATAGGGTGACCCAGTAGTATCTGGATTTTAAAATTCATATCTCAGTATTCTTCAATGCAACTGCCACAATAATTTGACTAATTGCATACGAAGTTAAATATAAATAAAATCGGTTAAACTGTACATACATAGGTTACGCACGAAACAAATACTTGTGTACAAGAAAGGTGATACTAGAAATATGCCAATACACCGAGTAGTAAATAGTATAACAGGCATGCCAAAACGAGTAGTAAATAGTACAACAGGCATGCCAAAAATCCCAGAAACATACGCTATTCATGTCTTTCTTTTTTCCTTTATGCAAACGACCTATTTGGACCATAGGAAACCTCTAAATGTATGCTGACGATCGCGAATCGCTTAAACAGAGAAGTTATAGAAAATAATAGATTAGCATAGGCCTACTTCAGCATGCACAAAGATAGTTTGTTTTATGAAAGACTTTGTACTTAGATTAGACAGACTTGGTTTAATTTATACCACAACTGTTTTTGTTTTGTTTTCAAGAAAGTGCACATAATGTTCTACATAGATGCGTACTAAATGCAAATACATATTCTTTATAACTCGTTGTACACCTCGGGACACGGCAGTAGCTGGTATAGTGACACCACACAGAAGGTGTCGCTAGCTCCTCACACTTACTATTTCAATTAGGTTGACAAATTAAAGGGAATGTAGCGACACAGCCAAACCATCTGTATTATTGAGAGTTCTGAAATACTTGAATAAAGGTGAGCAAATTATCAAAATCGGATGATAAACAAAGAAGATATGATCATTTGAAATTTCTGTTGAAACGGATATGGAAGCGCATTTTGAGAGCTATGACATCACCGTTCTAAATGACCATATATGGAACATTTACTGATTTATAGGGAAGAAATGACAACTGTATGACAAATATGTAATACTTAATGGAAGTAATGCTTTATATGACCAGTGAAAAAAAAATCATTCATTTGCAGTGATTTTCTTCGCTTTAAATGATATTTATCAATATTCCATATATGGTAATATGGAACTATGACGTCATAGTTTGACGTCATAGTTCTAAAAATGGCGGCTCCCATATTCGTTTTAGAACAACCTTTAAATGGTCATATCTTTTTTGTTTATCGTCCGATTTTCACCTTTTTCCAAGTTTTTCAGATCTCTCAATAACAGAGCTGTTTGGCTGTGTCGCTACATTCCCTTTAAAGAAGCAGAGATATGTTGCTGCTATTGCACATGTTGTTATGTCTCTAAAAGAACTATTATGTCATTAGATGGAAATTGTATATGTTGTCAGTGCATTAGTACACTGATGACTCCCATTGATTTGACACTTGTAAATACTCCTGCGACTCGGACTAGAGAGCGTAACAGCTACAATGCAGGAAATAGCGTATAAACTGTGAACATATAGCTGTTAAATCATGAACATTTTGTTTTGAGGACAATCCGGAGATTGTACACTTAAATCCGTCAAACGAAAAATCCGAAGAATACGGATTTTATCCGGAGATTTGGCAGGCCTGTTAAATAGACAGTACGGCACAACTCCCTTTAATTTACACCATCGATCGATCTGTGTCTGCCTAACACATGTGTGGTTGTGTTAATATCATTTAAAATATAAAATACTATAAATTCAAGGAGAACATGAGATTGAGAACTGACTCAGAACTATTGCATACATATCGTTTAAAACCAGAATACTCACCTAAATGTCCAAATCCAACAATTCCTATTCGTCGTTTAGCCATTTTAGGAGAGTTTTGACCTTGTCACACTGAATGAGTTATAATGGCAAACACATTAACTAATCTAGATTACACATATGCGACTTTAATACTTCAATTCTTTTATTATAGAAACAAATACACGATGAAGTACAACACAATATCGATAAGTAAAACACAATATCGATAACGGAACATTTAAACGATGAGATAAAATCCTCTTCACCGATTTTGTAGCTGGATAATCTCCCTTGTTCAAAATGTCAACAAAAACTTGCCAAGGTTGAAAACAAGTCGGAAAAAACAAATTTACAAAGTATCTTATTCTCCAAAATGACACAAAATATACAGACTTCAGTACAATTATACAGATATTTATTTAGATGTATCAAACGACTGCCTAAAGAATCGCAGAGTCACTATAAACACCATGTTCGCCAGGTGAGACCAATTAGCAGGGTCGATTCGCACCAAGTTAATTCGCCCTATATTGTTTATTAATGCAGTATTGAATGAATTAACTACCTTGATTATCTTACATTCTAAAATAATTAAAATATCACATTAGCTGTTAAATTTATGCATTAGCTGTTTATATTTAAAAAAAAAAGTGCTTCGAACAGAATCACAGGCATGCCAAAACTTTTGAACACAAAATGTTGAGATTTTTAAAATTTAAGGTTTAAAGCGCGTGAAGAACATTTTTAAATGGATATTTGAGCGCGACTTGATTTTCGAACTAAATGAAAAATCCAGAGAATCCGGATTTTATCCGGAGATTTGGCAGGCCTGGAATCACATAGCGTTACTTCGTTCCCTAAGCATTGAAGCCCAATTATGAATTAACATTGTGATTTATACAATGGAAGCTCACCAATCCTTTAATTTGTTCAGACCAAACCTTTTCGTAAACAATTTTTTCATTGCTCAGTGTTTTATTATGGCTGTTTTTATGGTATCCGGTCAAATCGTACTTAAGTCAAATCGTACTTAAGTCAAATCACTCTCATTTTGGTCAAATCGTACTCATTGACATTTTGAAATAAGTCAAATCGTACTCAGTAATTTATTTCATTAGAAATAATATAATTTCAGTTATTATTGATTATTTTTTATATAATGTTATAATAAAAGATGTTTTAAGTATGTTTTAATGCATTTTAATGTATTTTAAATTAATGAAAAGACAGTTGTTTTTTTTAAAAATGAGTACGATTTGACCTGAGTACGATTTGACCAGGAAGATTTCACCACAAATACAAATTAAATTGTTGTGATTAATATGAACGTCTTATTTTGTTCTCATTTATTATTATGCATCCTTTTATTTAATTTCATGTTGTATTTTTCTTACTATCTGTATATTTTTTGTTTGTTTTGTATAATCTTCATTAAATTGGAAGAATAAAGATACATTATATACATTCCAATTTTGTTTGCAAGCTATATAGTGGATTGGCAACAAATAGACAAGCAAAGGCAACTCGAAGACAAAACGGTTTTCAATATGTTTATTTGTCACGACTTCATTCATAATCTAGCGAAAAATGATGACATTTTGATATTTTGGTTACTTCATTGGTTAAGATAGGAAGTTTCTGTTTATTAATATGTCTGTGCGTGTTCATACAAATAAAAGAATGAAAGAAACAAAAACGGAGTTTGACGGAAACGTTGACTATGTTGACTTGATTTTTAAGAGAAAAGCGAAAAATGATGACATATTTGTATACAATTTCTTATTTTGAAAATAAACATAAAATATTTTTAATATTAAAAACATATGGGCTGTTTAAACGTTAATATCATTTAATATCGTATTTTCTATATTAGAACAATTTATTGAAACAAACTGCACTTATTAGAACTACTTACATAAAACACAACATAATTTCAATTTAGATATATCTCGATAAGTAGGCTATTTTTGTTGAAATATGTAAACTTTATAGGGGGTCAATATACGCTTCCGTAAAGACGGCATTGCAATAGAAATAATAAATATATGTTAACCTGTACCACAGATGCGATGCTGCCATCGGTCACACGCAACAGCATGCTGACGTTTGGTGACTACAGTTGCACACGAAATACACAAATCCATATTCCAAACATGCACAACACACGGAAGTAAAAAAAAAACAGTTCAAAGTGCCAACACAATTTAGAATCAAATTAAATTCACTATTATAAAATGTATTACACCATATAGACTGAATTGAATGACTTACAATACAGATACTTTTATACTAATGAATTACATTTGAGTGAAACATCTTATATAGATCACTAAAATATTAATTATATTAATTATATCATAGCATGTCTTTGAACATTTAATTAGTCTTTTGATATTTCGGTATTTTTCTTTATATTTGTTTAATATGGTAGCGCCTGTGTAAATGCTTGCAAAACAAATGTACTATTAAACAAAAGCATTTCTCCTCTACTATATATTGTATAGATGTGGATGCGCCCATATATATCAGTTTGTCTATATAATTACCTTCATTATCCATTCGGCCAGTAATCCATTAATCTGATAATACGTGGTTGTGATAAATATGTCCTTTGACAGAATATTTTTTTAATGTGCCGATAGCATGCATCATCTAATTATTAACAAACAAATTACAAACAAAATACAATTTTATTAAACATTCAATTGACAATTTTCAAAATTCCATTAGCCATAGGGATACAATATAACAATAAACAATAAAATATTCCAGACATAACCAACTTAGTTTGTGCACTAACATTTACTAATTAATCAACAATGAAGAATTGTTTTAATATAATTTGTTTCTACGTACTCCATAATATATATATAAACAAGTCCGTTTTTGATAAAAGTCAAATCGTACTCATTATTTTGGTCAAATCGTACTCATAAATAGCATGAGAGTGATTTGACCTGCCATGAGTACGATTTGACCGAAAAGTGAGAGTGAATTGACCAAAAAAGTACGATTTGACTTGAGTACGATTTGACTTAAGTACGATTTGACCAGGAAGCGTTTTTATAGCCATTATTGGGCCATATTTCCAATGCCAAAACGTATATTTCCCCCAATTTCGAGACAAAAAATCCCAATTGAAGAAAAAAAAACGCTCTGTGAAATATCATGCTTTATTACAGTGAACCGTAAACGAACTGTAAACAGTAATAAAGATACACTTGTGAAATGAATGTTTTTCTGTATTTTTCCCCAATTTTATAAAACAAAAATACTCAGAAATTCCCAATTGTGGCAGGTATGGGTTATGTTCCCAAAAAATAGGCAGCACAAGCACTGATTACCAGATAGAACACAATAACCGAAATAATGCACATGCAAGTTTAATGTCGTGGAGCGTTGGACCCATGATCCAAAAGTCGTGGGTTCGATCCCCGCTTGCCATATGCGTTGTGTCCCTGAGCAAGACACTTTATCTGCATTTGCTTAGTACTGGTTCTACCCAGGAAGACATCGAGAGTGATTCAAATAAGTTCATAGAGCTTTCGTTACAATCGATGTAAAATAAATAAGTTTAAACTAAACTAACTTTAATGTAAAGTTAAAGCACATGGAAGCATTTTTAATTTTATTGGATAGGTGTCTACGAATCTGCTAGCTCATCTCTTATTATATATATATATATATATATAGTCCCTTTAATTAATATTTAAAGTGTAAATGCAGTGACCTGAGTTGTATGTATACGGTTTAACTTTGCTTTTAACAATCTTTTAATCATATTATGATGGTGTCTGCTTGTAGTTCTAAGTGAGCTCAATGCTCAACTATATAGTGCAGCCACACTGGAATATCATGCTGTAGACACACGACATGATACCCCACCCATTGACATGATACTGACACCAGGCTGATCAGTCCTAGGACTACCCTTTATATGCTGAACATTAAGCAAGGGAGATTCTAATCTAGTTCCTCTTTTATGCACAAATACTGTCATATCTCCTCTCCCTCCGCCCCAATACTGAATATTTATCAGTGGATTTTTTGGCTTTTTTATAGTCACTATTCAGTCATATTCCTAATGCCAAGACATATATTTTTTTGAGACAAAAATTCCCAAATGAAAGAAGTAAAAAAAAACACTGAAAAGAAACATTTATAAGTGTGACAGGTTTTGAGTATATCACACTGATAATAGCAACATTCCAACCGTGGTATTTTGCAGGGATTCAAGAGTCATGCAGACGAGATAGACGCAGAACGGATCAAACAAATCATAGACAGAGCTGTAAAGGATTCTGATTGGCTTATAAACAAGGTTTGTCATATTACTTGTAGTAGGCGATTCAATTCTCCATAAAATCAGAACATTTTCCTACAAAATGTATCAAATTTGAAAATAGACTGTATAGAATGTCTACCATTACCCCACAGTTGAATAGCTTGTAAAGCAATGTTTAAAGGAAGAAATGGCAATCTTGATGTGTTTAAAACTTTCCGTTAGTTTTCGACATAATTTGCATATTTGCACTCATTAATATTAATCGTTAAAATAGTGCAAAGCAAATTATTTTTACATATTACTGCATAATTTGTATATTTGCAATCATTATTAATAATATTAATTGTTAAAATAGTGCAAAGCAAATTATTTTTACATATTACTAACTATTGATTATATTGCACCAATAATATATTTAAAAAATTGGTAGAATAACGAAACAAAATTGAAATCTCAATATTTTATTTGCTTATATACAAACTGTTTTAACCCTTAACCCACTAAGCACAACTATAATAGCCTTTGCGTCCTTGTAAACCCGCAAATAACTCGCAGGCTGATCAGGGTTTACAATGTCTGGCTGCTTATCAAAGAAAGAACTGGTCTTAATTCAAAGAAAGAACAGTCCATTATGTATATATATGTAGCGGGTTAAGGTTTAAAATCAGGTTGATACAGGATTATTAAATTGAGTAATAATTTTGATGCTTGATATAAAACTCAAGATTGCCGTGTGTCCCTTTAATATAATTATCTTTTACTATCTTTGACATCGTGACCCCAGTAGTGACATTATGATAACTGACGGACCATTAGAGATCTTGACCTAATTTTTGAACTTATAAAAGTTCCCATTTGATCTTTCTTAATATCTAGGTGTAGAAAATCCACTTAAATTTACATTTTGTATAATATTGCAGGCAATATGTAAAACCTAGGCCAATTCATATCATGCAAATATGTAGAATAGGATATCCATCCCTTGGAATTTAGATAATACTGTCTGTCTATTGAATGCCCTCAGGTTAAATAACTATCTCACCATAAGTTGTCTCCACTAGCAGGTGGTGGGGGGTGGGGGGGGGGGGGGGGGGGGGGGGGGGGGGGGGGGGGGGGGGGGGGGGGGGGGGGGTCCGGATCATACATGTATGTCCATGTTACTGTAGATAAAATATCAAACAATTTCGATGCTCGCCCTCAGTATAAAAAATGTTCTCCCTCGCTTTGCTCGCTCGACGCATACTGGCTAATGAGTGGTTTAATTAACACATTGTTTAATCCTTTTATTTGAAAACTGACTTTTTTACCCTATCAGTGCACTACCGCAACCGTTTTATGAGGCTAGAAATGGACCCGAAAATTGACCAAAATCTTACACCCCCACTAAGCTGAAATCCTGGATCCGCCCCTGGTCTCTTTTATCTCCAACTTTCTTTTATCTCCAACTTTATCATCACAGGGAACTAAGACAGAATTGTGCTGTTGTGCTATCATTTGGTATGTGTGTAGTATTGTGTTTTCCGAAGATGTTACCGTTTACTAGTGTAGGCATAAAAAAAGGAGAAGCCAAACTTTTTCAGGAACAAAAACCAATGGCGGAGGTCAGGTTCATCATTAGAACGTTCAGAAAATACACTGGAATTCACTAACAACTGAGGATGGGGCAGTGCGGGGAGATGAGGGTATGCCCTGAACTCTTCTAGCCTGCCACTCAAGATTTACGGCTCCCTCAAATTCCTGGATCCTGACATCAAAACTTTGTGTTTAGTTTTATTTGTTACATAACTTTTATCAATCAGACTTTGACTATGACATGGGGTGAGAATACATGTCTGTCCTGCCAAATAAAAGTGTACATTAGTTTTATATCCATCGAAAAATAAAACAAAATTTATGCCAATAATGTAAGCAAAGTACGAAAAACACGAAACCATTCATTGAATAATGTTATCATTGCAGAAAATAGCTGTTAAACTGTGAAAATATAACTGTTAGAGCCAGAATATGTTTTTTTGATGGAAAATTTTGGAGACTGTACACTTAAATCTGGAGATCGAGAGAGCGAAAACATCCGGTGAATCCAGATTTTATCCGAAGATTTGGCAGGCCTGTAAAGGAGTCTCCTGATATTCATTTTTGTCTTTTCAGTATTCCAAAAAGAGCTGATTTCTTGAAGAAGAAGACAGACAAGACTCCTGGTCACAGCCAAAATACGGAACAAAATCACATGATCGATCATGAAGTGAGCTCTTTATACTTGAAGTGTGGTACAGTACTAATCCTGTCCACAGACTGGACACTCCCATATATTTGATGTGCAAGACAAACCTGTTGATATTTGCTTGTTATTTTTTAATCGTGTTGAAATTTGAGAAAATAAAATGTGTGATAATATGAATTGGAATGGTGGTTTTTCGTAACCTTTCTTTTTATAATTATATATTTCTACCATGAACTTAGGTACTCATAGCAAGTATATATGTATGCATATGTTTCTCTCTCTCAAATGAGAGGTTGCACACATGAAAGGTCTAAGGCACATAATCTGACCCTTAATGTTTTTGGCTGTTTAGGCTGATGAAGTAGCGAAATTGTAAATAGGTAAGGTCAGAGCAGGCTCGGAATATAATTGCACTTATTGAGTCATATCACCACATACCTCCTTACATCACTTAGCATCAAAATATCAAATCCTTCATACTATTAAATTTGTAACGTTTTGTCAAAGCTTACACTCCAAAAACTACGGAAAATTTTATTATACATCATGATTTCCTCTCATCCCAGTCTCGGTACCTCAGTTGATTATACCTTGCACTGAAGAGCTACATACAGCTGTCCCGCGTGGATTCGCTCCCCGGCAGAGGCAAGTCTGATACGAAACTACATCTTTCATCTCATCTCCTTCTGAGGTTGCTCTCCTAGTATAACCTAATATGATGTGTTAATGGGACGTAAAAAAACATTTCATTTCCTTTCTACCAAGATTTTGTATATCTCAACAATCTTATATATGCACATGTATGCAGGGTCTTCCACAGGCCATTTAAGAGCATATTCCTCCCTATCCCTTAATTCTAAAATCCAATTTCCCCCTGCTCCTTAATTACCCCCTATCCTTTGGTCTCTCCCAATTAAAAGCACCAATAAATCTCCAAAATGCATTACACCTGTTTATAAAAAGCTCCTTAAAGGCTATACTTCTTAAAGCTGTACAGTCCCTATTTTAACTTGTAACAACTCATGAATATGAATGAGTCACATGTGAATTAGTTTCAAATCGACGAACACCCTAAAAGTCGGTATATAAGCAGAAATCGATGCGTACAATTTCACGTTTTTATTTAGCCTCAGTACAGGTAACATCGATAAATGTACGGCTCCAGAATATATGTGATAAAAAATAGTTGCCCATAACGGGATTTGAACCTCAGTCTTGCACTTGTAAGTTTTGAAAGATGTATGCTGAACCACTAGACCACTGCTATTTATTGGTATGTTGTAGCATTTTTAACACTAAAATGGCATTATGTAATAACAAGCGAGCGCACACAAACTCATCAAGTGCTAACTAACAAGTCGAGATATGATTGTTTTGAGGCGAAGTATTAGTTTCATATTGATAACATACAGTATTACACCAGGCAATGTTAATTTACACATGTGACAATATGGACTACATATTTATTGATCCATCTTTAGTTGCGTTCAAATATATTAAGTTATTTTGCCTCATAATAAATGGTAGTTGGTATACTATTTTCTCAAGTAGCATTGTAGTTCAGTGGATAGAGCACCGGACTTGAAATCAGAAGGTTGTGTTTTCGAGCCTCGAGGCTAACTTTTTTCTGTAAAATTTACTGTTACCTGGTCGATGTATATACAATAAATGATTTCCTGCGCTATATTTGCTCGCTTAAATACCCGATTTCGACATGAGCTGGTGAACATGAAGTTACAAATAAAGACACGCCTACAAAGAAGAAATCTATTGATATAGAGACTCTGTAGCTTTAAAAATCCGTTCATTTACAGTTGAGATATACTTCAACTTGCATCTAAATAAATCACGATCTGTAAAAATTTGGTCACTCGAAGGGCATCTCTCTCACACACCCACCCCATGACATTCAAATTTAATTTCCCCTAACCCTTAAATAATTTCTGCGGAAGACCCTGGTATGTATGAGGTTTGCCGTCTCTTTTAACAATTCTTCATATCACGACAGTGTCTATTTGTAGCATTGAGCTCAATGCTCAGATTTATACTGCTGGCACACTGGAATACCACGCCGTAGACATATGACATAAAAACCCACAGAGTCGCATTTATACTGACCTTGGGCACTACCCTTCTTATGCTGAACGTCAACAACGGAGCTTAAGTATTGTTTTTATAAAGTCTCAAACCCACGGCCTTCCGCATGCGAGGCCAACGTTGTATATATACTACTAAACCACCGTCACAATCACGGCAATTTAATAACCAAGAAGCACCAATATTGGTGCAAGCTCTGGATTCCTAACTTTTTCCGCACAAACCTAACATGAAAAGGGGGATTATTTTGGTAAAAGGCATAACAGATTTATGGTGCTTGTAACACAGAGGATAAACATGTATGCCACATTACGTGGTCCGAGTATTAACTTTTATACCCCATCGAACCCCTTCTTCAAGAAGCGAAAACGGGGTTGGCCGGTTTATGAAATAAAACCTTAATTTCGGCTTATCTTTTCAGTATTTATTAAAATGTTTGCATATTGTAAAATTCATAATTTTTATAGGTAATTTTAAACAGGTTATCACATTTTTTTAAGTAAAAAATGTTTTTATTGTGGAAATATCCGTTATAAAATCCTGCTAATATAAGCTTTCCCATCTCTTAATGTAATTAAAGCGGGACCACGTAATGCAAGTTCCACAGTTCTCAGTCAATACGTTTTTGGAATATATATTAAACAAACATCTAAGTGGAAAATCCCCCTTTTACTAAAATGCATGACAGAGTTATGGTGCTTGTCAGAAATGGTTGTGTAATAATGATGATTATGTGTGGCAAATTTCTGTTTTCTGTCATTTGTTTTTGAAATATGACTGTACGTTCGAAATTTGAAACAAAAATCTTATTGGAAAAGGGGGATGATTCTGGTATAATGCATGACAGAGTTATGGTGCTTGCCACTTAATTATGGTTGTGTAATGATGTTGAACATGTGTGCCAAGTTTCAAATCTTGCTGACAATTGTTTTGTGAAATATGACTGTCCATTCAAAATTTAACCAAGTATCTAAGTAGAAAAGGGGAGATAGTTCTGGTAATATGCATCATAGCATTTAGGTGCTTGTTGCAGATGGGCGTGTAATGATGATGAATAGGTATGCTAAGTTTAAAAGCTTTTGATCAATGTTATTTGGAATATGACTGTTCATTCAACATTTAAACTGAAAAAATCTAAACTAGAAGGGTGTTCCATGGAAAACTTGTGTATTGTGTCATGTGCTTATATGGCCAGTTATGAGCTTGGTTAGGTTGCAGGTTTAAGTTTTATGAAAAGGGGTATAACTCTGCCAAAATGAAAGTTAATTTTATTGGACATGTGTAACGACATTCCCTGATGTAAGATGAAGATGAATGTTAAATTTTATGAACATAGGTCAAATACCTTTCAAGTTATGGCCATGGTAAGGTTGCAGGTTAAAGTGTGAATGACGATGGACGACGACGACGGACAAAGTGATCCCTAAGTGTCTGACATGCTACGCAGATGACATAAAAAGGGGGATAATTAATGTAAAATAGATGACAGAGATATGGTGCTTGTCAGATATGGTTGTGTAATGATCATGAACATGTGTGCCGAGTTTTTGTGTCGCCTGCTTAGCATGGCAGACACTTAGGGATCACTTTGTCCGTCGTCTGTCCATCTGTCACTAACCTGCAACCGAACCTTGGCCATAACCAGAAAAGTATGTGACCTATGTTCATGAAACTTCACACACATCTTCATTTTAACCTACGGAATGTTGTAACACATGTCCAATAACTCTGACTTGCATTTTGGCAGAGTTATGCCCCCTTTCATAAAACTTAAACCTGCAACCTAACCCAGCTCATAAATGGCCATAACATGAGAAGTATTTGACCTATGTTCATGAAACTTCACACACATGACATCTTCATCTTAACAAAAAGAATGTTGTTACACATGTCCAATAACTCTGACTTTTGTTTTTTCAGAGTTATGACCCTTTTCATGAAACGTTAACCTGCAACCTAACCAAGTTCATAAGTTGGCAAAATATTGACCTATGGTCATGAGATTTATACAGTTCTTAGTTATCATTTGTCCAATGCAGATTTATGCCCCTTTTCTTGAACTTTAACACTTAAAAAAATGATTATACTTGCTGAAATAAGCAGACGGCAGGCGACCCAATTGTACCGTGGAACACCCTTCTAGTTAAAGCTTTCCAACAATTCATTTTTGAGACATGAGGAAAAACAAAAGCTTTCATCCAAAAACTTTTAACCAAAACGTCAAAACGCTTAGAGGGATGGACAGACGAAAATCGCCAAACTATAAGCATGGATTTGCTAAGCAATCCAGCTAAAAAGTTGCATCATGTGTTTTCTATGTATGGTGTTTATATCTTCCTGTATCAGACAGAATATTTCATGTGAGACAACACGTTACCGATGTAAAGTTTACCCCAAAAGGGAATCTCAAAATATGTACCCAAGTAGAAGGCTTAGAGTTGAGTTAATCTATTGTGACTACTTTTAGGACCTGTGGCCGGGATAGTAAAAACGCTGCACCTTAAACTTTCTCGCCTCTCAACAGTGCAGGTTCGAAATCCACTGGGAGCTCAACTTGTAAGTGAGAAAGTGTCCATTCATGGCATATACAGAACTGGTTTTACCCAGGAAAAATGGGGTGGTCTGCCTCTAGCACAAAAAACAAATTGACCTCCATAATGTTCTAAAATATGACGAAAAACACCATTCAAACAAAGACTCTACCACAAAAAATTTACTAGCATATATAGCCTAAAATATGCTAAAAATGACAAAACACCATTCAAACAAAGATTCTACCACAAACAATCTACCAGCATATATAGCCTAAAATATGCTAAAAATGACAAAACACCATTCAAACAAAGACTCTACCACAAAAATGGCATATATAGCCTAAAATATGCTAAAAATGACAAAACACCATTCAAACAGACTCTACCACAAAACATCTACCAGCATATATAGCCTAAAATATGCTAAAAATGACAAAACACAATTCAAACAAAGACTCGACCACAAAAAATCTACCAGCATATATAGCCTAAAATATGCTAAAAATGACAAAACACCATTCAAACAAAGACTCTACCACAAAAAATCTACCAGCATATATAGCCTAAAATATGCTAAAAATGACAAAACACCATTCAAACAAAGACTCTACCACAAAAAATCTACCAGCATATATAGCCTAAAATATGCTTAAAATGACAAAACACCATTCAAACAAAGACTCTACCACAAAAAATCTACCAGCATATATAGCCTAAAATATGCTAAAAATGACAAAACACAATTCAAACAAAGACTCTACCACAAAAAATCTACCAGCATATATAGCCTAAAATATGCTAAAAATGACAAAACACCATTCAAACAAAGACTCTACCACAAAAAATCTACCAGCATATATAGCCTAAAATATGCTAAAAATGACAAAACACCATTCAAACAAAGACTCGACCACAAAAAATCTACCAGCATATATAGCCTAAAATATGCTAAAAATGACAAAACACCATTCAAACAAAGACTCTACCACAAAAAATCTACCAGCATATATAGCCTAAAATATGCTAAAAATGACAAAACACCATTCAAACAAAGACTCTACCACAAAAAATCTACCAGCATATATAGCCTAAAATATGCTTAAAATGACAAAACACCATTCAAACAAAGACTCTACCACAAAAAATCTACCAGCATATATAGCCTAAAATATGCTAAAAATGACAAAACACAATTCAAACAAAGACTCTACCACAAAAAATCTACCAGCATATATAGCCTAAAATATGCTAAAAATGACAAAACACCATTCAAACAAAGACTCTACCACAAAAAATCTACCAGCATATATAGCCTAAAATATGCTAAAAATGACAAAACACCATTCAAACAAAGACTCTACCACAAAAAATCTACCAGCATATATAGCCTAAAATATGCTAAAAATGACAAAACACCATTCAAACAAAGACTCTACCACAAAAAATCTACCAGCATATATAGCCTAAAATATGCTAAAAATGACAAAACACAATTCAAACAAAGACTCTACCACAAAAAATCTACCAGCATATATAGCCTAAAATATGCTAAAAATGACAAAACACCATTCAAACAAAGACTCTACCACAAAAAATCTACCAGCATATATAGCCTAAAATATGCTAAAAATGACAAAACACCATTCAAACAAATCATCCTTCTGCATAAACAACTTGTGCTCATTAATTAACTGCTTGGTTGATTTTGACCAAACTTCACATGGATAACCCTTAAATCTAAACTGTCGAGCTTATTAAAACTAGGTCAGCTCGACATTCAAGAGATTGCCGTTACTAGAACAAGGAAATCAGAAACGTGCAGTGCTCCCCAGAGTTATGGTTTTTTTTCATCCCATTATATACCGAAAGGAAAAAGAAACGCGACACGGGAATTTCCACTATATATTGTACATGCTGCACACTTAATTCCATATAATATATATTCCAAGGAAATCCCAAGATGTTTTGTAAAAAAAAAGAGTTGCAGTTAGAGAAAAGACACAACTGTGATGTTGTAGACGTTTTAATCACAGTACACGTAACAAGAAATTCATAAATGTTGAAGTTCCTCTTTGAAAAATTGAGCCAGTTCAGTACTGTATTTAACATAAAGAGTTTGCAAAATTTTGCATCCTAAGTTTGCTCACATGCTTGAGCCAAACGCGTACTCTCAAACGCGTACTATGTCAATAATGAAACTTTGCAGGAATACTATTTGCTGTGTTACGTGTTGTTTTAATATTTTTTCCGAAGGAAAGATCTTAGGTAGCCATGTACCATTTGATTAACAGCAGCATATTGTACATACAATATAAAGCAGAAATTCCCGGGTCGCGTTTCTTTTTCCTTTCACTATATATCAAGCTTTATATCAGCAATTTATATCCATGGCATATCAAGGGAAATAACTTGTTCTAGATATTAACATGAATTAAGTCAAAGTTGTTTCCCCTTGATTTAAAATTGGGGTTTTGTTCTTTTGTGCTCTATGGGTTGTCCAGTAGTATACGTTACTTTTATAAAGTCCCGCCAACAACAGCCACATTTTATAAAATATGTACACCGTTCCTGCTGCTGACGAGGTACATATTTTGAGAATCCAAGCTCTATAGATGCATAGACTCTCTATAGACGCAATATGAACGGCTTTATCCAGCCAGGCCAAACCCCAAAACTGGACCGTCAAATTAAGAGTTACCAACTCATAATTCATTTTACGCATATTCAATAACGGGTATCGTAATAACCAGTCATTGAACGTAAACTTTTAATCAGAACATATACATTATTGTATGATATGAACACCTGGATAGAGTTTTGATTAAAAGTTTTGTAGCTTAATTTTGCCATTATTTTGCGGGTTAGTTTCTTTAAACGGTTTCAGCCTAATACAACCCACTGAACAGATTTTCGACAGCTGTTTTAATTTAAATTGAATTGAATGTTGTTTAATGGTTCATCAACACAGAAATCCGGGAACCATGCCCTACTCTTATTATCGAATAGATTCCTATGGTTCTTTAACATGCTCGGAGGATAGACCGATACACGGGAACCGCCCGGTTTACGTCCCCAGGCTAAGGGAAAGTGTCTTGCCTAAGAACACTGACGAAACTCAGTGGCACCACGAAGGATTGAACCCGGGGCCACCGGCTAAATCTGACTCTGCCATGCCAGCATTTAAACATCATTATCATCTTACATCGCTTTATATCCTAGAAAATATAGCAAGATTGCCACGTGTCCCTTAAATAAAGGTATCCAATATCTACAATATAGAACATTATGTTCTAATTGTATCTTAAAGGGACACACAGCAGTCTTGAAGTGTTTGAAATGGGTGTCTCGACATATATCCAGTTACATATCGTTTTTACTTTGGTCACATTTAAATAAATAAAATTTTAAGTATTTACTATTTCGTCTTATTATAAGTATTAATATTTTATTGGTGCAATAATATCAGAAATTAATAATATGCAAAAACAAATTGTTTTGTCTATTCGTATAATTAATATTAATGATTGAACAAATGCAATTTATGCAGAAAAACTAGCGGGACACCGTGAGTTGCTAAAAAACGAAAGACTGCCATGTGTCCTTTTAAAGGTTTGCGGGTCCATGTGTAAACCATTGCAAAGTTCAGCATAAACAAAATCTTACATCAGGTGAGCATCGAAAGGTTTTTTTAATTTTTGTCAGTCTTATTTTCACATCTGAACAAAATTTGGAGTATCTAGTAAGAAGTGATTTCAGTAAGTGGTTCAATTTGATATTGAGAAACTAAGCTCCCCCTAACATTGCGTGTGCCGAGTGGAATGCTGGCAGACATTCAGGGAAAATCAACTACGACAATTGTCATTTATACAGTTGCATTAGAATGTCATTTATATAGACACTGGCTACCATAATAGTTGCATTAGAATGTCATTTATACACACACTGGCTACCGTAATTGTTGCATTAGAATGCCATTTATACAGACACTGGCTACCGTAATTGTTGCATTAGCATGTCATTTATACAGACAATGGCTACTGTAATAGTTGCATTAAAATGTCATTTATACAGACACTGGCTACCGTAATAGTTGCATTAGAATGTCATTTATACAGACACTGGCTACCGTAATAGTTGCATTAGAATGTCATTTATACAGACTCTGGCTACCGTAATAGTTGCATTAGTATGTCATTTATACAGACACTGGCTACCGTAACAGTTGCATTAGAATGTCATTTATACAGACACTGGCTACCGTAACAGTTGCATTAGAATGTCATTTATACAGACACTTGCTACCGTAACAGTTGCATTAGAATGTCATTTATACAGACACTGGCTACCGTAACAGTTGCATTAGAATGTCATTTATACAGACACTGGCTACCGTAACAGTTGCATTAGAATGTCATTTATACAGACACTGGCTACCGTAATAGTTGCATTAGCATGTCATTTATACTGACACTGGCTACATAAACAGTTGCATTAGAGTGTAATTTATACAGACACTGGCTACCGTAATAGTTGCATTAGAGTGTCATTTATACAGACACTGGCTACCGTAACAGTTGCATTAAAATGGCATTTATACAGACACTGGCTACCGTAACTGTTGCATTAGAATGTCATTTATACAGACACTGGCTACCGTAATAGTTGCATTAGTATGTCATTTATACAGACACTGGCTACCGTAACAGTTGCATTAGAATGTCATTTATACAGACACTGGCTACCGTAACAGTTGCATTAGAATGTCATTTATACAGACACTGGCTACCGTAACAGTTGCATTAGAATGTCATTTATACAGACACTTGCTACCGTAACAGTTGCATTAGAATGTCATTTATACAGACACTGGCTACCGTAACAGTTGCATTAGAATGTCATTTATACAGACACTGGCTACCGTAACAGTTGCATTAGAATGTCATTTATACAGACACTGGCTACCGTAATAGTTGCATTAGAATGTCATTTATACAGACACTGGCTACCGTAATTGTTATATTAGAATGTCATTTATACAGACACTGGCTACCGTAATTGTTGCATTAGAATGTCATTTATAAAGACACTGGCTACCGTAATAGTTGCATTAGAATGTCATTTATACAGACACTGGCTACCGTAATTGTTGCATTAGAATGTCATTTATACAGACTGGCTACCGTAATTGTTGCATTAGAATGTCATTTATAAAGACACTGGCTACCATAATAGTTGCATTAGAATGTCATTTATACTGACACTGGCTACATAAACAGTTGCATTAGAGTGTCATTTATACAGACACTGGCTACCATAATAGTTGCATTAAAATGTCATTTATACAGACACTGGCTACCGTAACAGTTGCATTAGCATGTCATTCATATACAGTCACTGGCTACCGTAACAGTTACATTAGAATGTCATTTATACAGACACTGGCTACCGTAACAGTTGCATTAAAATGTCATTTATACAGACACTGGCTACCGTAACAGTTGCATTAAAATGGCATTTATACAGACACTGGCTACCGTAACAGCTGCATTAGAATGTCATTTATACAGACACTGGCTACCGTAATTGTTGCATTAGAATGTCATTTATACAGACACTGGCTACCGTAATTGTTGCATTAGTGTCATTTATAAAGACACTGGCTACCGTAATAGTTTCATTAGCATGTCATTTATACAGACACTGGCTACATAAACAGTTGCATTAGAGTGTAATTTATACAGACATTGGCTACCATAATAGTTGCATTAGAGTGTCATTTATACAGACACTGGCTACCGTAACAGTTGCATTAAAATGGCATTTATACAGACACTGGCTACCGTAACTGTTGCATTAGAATGTCATTTATAAATACACTGGCTACCGCAATAGTTGCATTAGAATGTCATTTATACAGACACTGGCTACCGTAATAGTTGCATTAGAATGTCATTTATACAGACACTGGCTACCGTAATTGTTGCATTAGAATGTCATTTATACAGACACTGGCTACCGTAATTGTTGCATTAGAATGTCATTTATACAGACACTGGCTACCGTAATTGTTACATTAGAATGTCATTTATACAGACACTGGCTACCGTAATTGTTGCATTAGAATGTCATTTATAAAGACACTGGCTACCGTAATAGTTGCATTAGAATGTCATTTATACAGACAATGGCTACTGTAATAGTTGCATTAAAATTTCATTTATACAGACATTGGCTACCGTAATAGTTGCATTAGAATGTCATTTATACAGACACTGGCTACCGTAATAGTTGCATTAGAATGTCATTTATACAAACTCTGGCTACCGTAATAGTTGCATTAGTATGTCATTTATACAGACACTGGCTACCGTAACAGTTGCATTAGAATGTCATTTATACAGATACTGGCTACCGTAACAGTTGCATTAGAATGTCATTTATACAGACACTGGCTACCGTAACAGTTGCATTAGAATGTCATTTATACAGACACTTGCTACCGTAACAGTTGCATTAGAATGTCATTTATACAGACACTGGCTACCGTAACAGTTGCATTAGAATGTCATTTATACAGACACTGGCTACCGTAACAGTTGCATTAGAATGTCATTTATACAGACACTGGCTACCGTAATAGTTGCATTAGAATGTCATTTATACAGACACTGGCTACCGTAATTGTTACATTAGAATGTCATTTATACAGACACTGGCTACCGTAATTGTTGCATTAGAATGTCATTTATAAAGACACTGGCTACCGTAATAGTTGCATTAGAATGTCATTTATACAGACACTGGCTACCGTAATTGTTGCATTAGAATGTCATTTATACAGACTGGCTACCGTAATTGTTGCATTAGAATGTCATTTATAAAGACACTGGCTACCATAATAGTTGCATTAGAATGTCATTTATACTGACACTGGCTACATAAACAGTTGCATTAGAGTGTCATTTATACAGACACTGGCTACCATAATAGTTGCATTAAAATGTCATTTATACAGACACTGGCTACCGTAACAGTTGCATTAGCATGTCATTCATATACAGTCACTGGCTACCGTAACAGTTACATTAGAATGTCATTTATACAGACACTGGCTACCGTAACAGTTGCATTAAAATGTCATTTATACAGACACTGGCTACCGTAACAGTTGCATTAAAATGGCATTTATACAGACACTGGCTACCGTAACAGCTGCATTAGAATGTCATTTATACAGACACTGGCTACCGTAATTGTTGCATTAGAATGTCATTTATACAGACACTGGCTACCGTAATTGTTGCATTAGTGTCATTTATAAAGACACTGGCTACCGTAATAGTTGCATTAGCATGTCATTTATACAGACACTGGCTACATAAACAGTTGCATTAGAGTGTAATTTATACAGACATTGGCTACCATAATAGTTGCATTAGAGTGTCATTTATACAGACACTGGCTACCGTAACAGTTGCATTAAAATGGCATTTATACAGACACTGGCTACCGTAACTGTTGCATTAGAATGTCATTTATAAATACACTGGCTACCGTAATAGTTGCATTAGAATGTCATTTATACAGACACTGGCTACCGTAATAGTTGCATTAGAATGTCATTTATACAGACACTGGCTACCGTAATTGTTGCATTAGAATGTCATTTATACAGACACTGGCTACCGTAATTGTTGCATTAGAATGTCATTTATACAGACACTGGCTACCGTAATTGTTACATTAGAATGTCATTTATACAGACACTGGCTACCGTAATTGTTGCATTAGAATGTCATTTATAAAGACACTGGCTACCGTAATAGTTGCATTAGAATGTCATTTATACAGACACAGGCTACCGTAATTGTTGCATTAGAATGTCATTTATACAGACTGGCTACCGTAATTGTTGCATTAGAATGTCATTTATAAAGACACTGGCTACCGTAATAGTTGCATTAGAATGTCATTTATACTGACACTGGCTACATAAACAGTTGCATTAGAGTGTCATTTATACAGACACTGGCTACCATAATAGTTGCATTAGAATGTCATTTATACAGACACTGGCTACCATAACAGTTGCATTAGCATGTCATTCATATACAATCACTGGCTACCGTAACAGTTGCATTAGAATGTCATTTATACAGACACTGGCTACCGTAACAGTTGCATTAAAATGTCATTTATACAGACACTGGCTACCGTAACAGTTGCATTAAAATGGCATTTATATAGACACTGGCTACCGTAACAGTTGCATTAAAATGGCATTTATACAGACACTGGCTGCCGTAACAGCTGCATTAGAATGTCATTTATACAGACACTGGCTACCGTAATTGTTGCATTAGAATGTCATTTATACAGACACTGGCTACCGTAATTGTTGCATTAGAATGTCATTTATAAAGACACTGGCTACCGTAATAGTTGCATTAGCATGTCATTTATACTGACACTGGCTACATAAACAGTTGCATTAGAGTGTAATTTATACAGACACTGGCTACCGTAATAGTTGCATTAGAGTGTCATTTATACAGACACTGGCTACCGTAACAGTTGCATTAAAATGGCATTTATACAGACACTGGCTACCGTAACTGTTGCATTAGAATGTCATTTATACAGACACTGGCTACCGTAATAGTTGCATTAGAATGTCATTTATACAGACACTGGCTACCGTAATAGTTGCATTAGAATGTCATTTATACAGACACTGGCTACCATAATTGTTGCATTAGAATGTCATTTATACAGACACTGGCTACCGTAATTGTTGCATTAGAATGTTATTTATAAAGACACTGGCTACCGTAATAGTTGCATTAGAATGTCATTTATACAGACACTGGCTACCGTAATTATTGCATTAGAATGTCATTTATACAGACTGGCTACCGTAATTGTTGCATTAGAATGTCATTTATAAAGACACTGGCTACCGTAATAGTTGCATTAGAATGTCATTTATACTGACACTGGCTACATAAACAGTTGCATTAGAGTGTCATTTATACAGACACTGGCTACCATAATAGTTGCATTAGAATGTCATTTATACAGACACTGGCTACCGTAACAGTTGCATTAGCATGTCATTCATATACAGTCACTGGCTACCGTAACAGTTGCATTAGAATGTCATTTATACAGACACTGGCTACCATAACAGTTGCATTAAAATGTCATTTATACAGACACTGGCTACCGTAACAGTTGCATTAAAATGGCATTTATACAGACACTGGCTACCGTAACAGTTGCAATTAAATGGCATTTATACAGACACTGGCTACCGTAACAGCTGCATTAGAATGTCATTTATACAGACACTGGCTACAGTAATGTTGCATTAGAATGTCATTTATACAGACACTGGCTACCGTAATTGTTGCATTAGAATGTCATTTATAAAGACACTGGCTACCGTAATAGTTGCATTAGAATGTCATTTATACAGACACTGGCTACATAAACAGTTGCATTAGAGTGTCATTTATACAGACACTGGCTACCGTAATAGTTGCATTAGAGTGTCATTTATACAGACACTGGCTACCGTAACAGTTGCATTAGCATGTCATTCATATACAGACACTGGCTACCGTAATTGTTGCATTAGAATGTCATTTATACAGACACTGGCTACCGTAATAGTTGCATTAGAATGTCATTTATACAGACACTGGCTACCGTAACAGTTGCATTAGAATGTCATTTATACAGACTCTGGCTACCGTAACAGTTGCATTAGAATGTCATTAATACAGATACTGGCTACTGTAACAGTTGCATTAAAATGTCATTTATACAGACACTGGCTACCATAACAGTTGCATTAAAATGTCATTTCTACAGACACTGGCTACCGTAACAGTTGCATTAAATTGTCATTTGTACAGACACTGGCTACCGTAACAGTTGCATTAGAATGTCATTTATACAGACACTGGCTACCGTAATAGCTGCATTAAAATGTCATTTATACAAACACTGGCTACCGTAACAGTTGCATTAAAATGTCATTTATACAGACACTGGCTACCGTAACAGTTGCATTAAAATGGCATTTATACAGACACTGGCTACCATAATAGTTGCATTAAAATGGCATTTATACAGACACTGGCTACCGTAATAGTTGCATTAAAATGGCATTTATACAGACACTGGCTACCGTAATAGTTGCATTAGAATGCCATTTATACAGACACTGGCTACCGTAATAGCTGCATTAGAATGTCATTTATACAGACACTGGCTACCGTAATAGCTGCATTAAAATGTCATTTATACAGACACTGGCAACCGTAATAGCTGCATTAGAATGGCATTTATACAGACACTGGCTACCGTAATAGTTGCATTAAAATGGCATTTATACAGACACTGGCTACCGTAATAGTTGCTTTAAAATGGCATTTATACAGACACTGGCTACCGTAATAGTTGCATTAGAATGTCATTTATACAGACACTGGCTACCGTAATAGTTGCATTAGAATGTCATTTATACAGACACTGGCTACCGTAATTGTTGCATTAGAATGTCATTTATACAGACACTGGCTACCGTAATAGTTGCATTAGAATGTCATTTATACAGACACTGGCTACCGTAATAGTTGCATTAGAATGTCATTTATACAGACACTGGCTACCGTAATAGTTGCATTAGAATGTCATTTATACAGACAATGGCTACCATAATAGTTGCATTAGAATGTCATTTATACAGACACTGGCTACCGTAATAGTTGCATTAGAATGTCATTTATATAGACACTGAAGGCTACTGCTGCTCACTTGCAGATAAAAGGATTAAGCCACCTGAGAATGGGCGAGTTGAACTATATGTCGGTAATAGATCACTTACTAGGGGTTGATGCACTATTTATAAACATGATTTATTTAAAAAAAAAAAAAAAAAAAAGCAAAGAAAATCACTGCAAATGAAAAATGAGCATACAATTTATACATTTTACATCAGTATATTTATTTCTAATCAATTTGCAGTGATTTTTCTTTCCTTTAAAAGACATCTTGTCTATATGGCATGTATGGTAAAAAGGCGCGATGATGTCATCGTTCAAAGATGGCAGCCTCCATTTATATTCTTCGCAAATTTTCAATAGGTCACATCTCCTTTATTTTTCATGACATTTTGATAATTCTTTCAGCTTTTTTCAAGTTTTTCAGAGCCCTTTTAAATGAATCATGTTTGAAAAAAGTGCATCAACCCCTTTAAGAAATCTGCAGTTGCTATTACTCCCTTCTACTTATTTTCTTCAAATTCTGTTTAATAATCTATAACCTATACTTAAAGGGGATAGGAGTGTATAAAAACACTTAAAACTCATTTATATATACATATAGAAGCCTTTTTTTTTTCATTTGCAGGTAAAATAGTTCTCCTACTGACTGCTTTGTGACTAAGCTGCCTTTGTATTACTTTATTAACTCCTATGTAAATACAGTACTTCACAGTTGATTCAGATTTTTATAAGTGCTTATTGACCAACACTACCGGTAAGCCAATTTTCAAAGCTTGTACCACTGTATACTGGGATTGGAGTACCAGTACATCAGGCTTTTTCTTGGGGAATACTAAATTTACAAAATGTTCCGAATCTTCAAAAAAAAAAGCCATCAAACAAAACTTGGTACCCTGTTGGTCAGGTCCGAAATTTGAATTTGCCGTGGAGTTGGAATAAAATTGGGCATAAGCTAAAGAATGCTTAAATTATTAACCCTGGTGCATATTGGACGTCGAATATGAATCGAGATTTTTTTTTATTACTTGCTATATGTTTTCATACCCGATACGGTTAGATAGAATGAAAATAGACGCTCCTGGATCTGTTTACAATCTTGCCATAGCCATCCGTTATGCTTCGCAAAGCCTAAAATTCATTTTGACACCCTTGTTTACATTGTAAAAATTAAAACATGGCGGCATTATTTTTAGAAATTGTCGTTTGCCCATGTCTGTTGTTCTAGGGTTCAGATGTACCAAATAAAACGTAGGTTATGCAGGCTGGTGTTGTTGTTCAATGTTCAGCACCTCCAGCAATCGATCATACTTATCTTTTATTTTGGAATGGAAAAAACATTATATCTAGCAAATAAAAGGTAAGTAAATAGTATACTGCATTTATATTTTATTATTTACCCCACTACTGGTCAACCGATTTTTTAAGTCACCCTACCCTAGAAAAATGGAATGTTCTGCCGTCACCATTTTGGTTTTCGGCTGTCAATAAAATTGCATGTAAACAGAGGGGGTCAAAATGAATTTTTGGCTTTGCGACGCTTTATAGAGGATGGCTACACGAAGATTGCAAACAGATTCAGGAGCGTCCGTTTTCATTCTATTCAATCATATCAGGTATGGAAACATAGAAAGTAATAAAAAAAAAAATCTTGATTCCTATTCAACGTTTAGGCACCCTGAAATGCAATATAGCACATACTACTGCGAGGAAATCTTCTCCTGCTCTTCACAGCGTGCACGTCGCGGAGAGTGCACTGGTGACACTCATGGTGTTTGTATGGGGGTACGCATTGCCAGCCCATTACAACATTACTGGTGTGGTAAATCACTATATTCGCGTATAGTGACTAACACACTGGTACTTCTGAACTGGTTTGTCTCGGTTCAGGAGCCTGAGTGTCACTTGACTGATAGTGAAGAAGTCCCCTGCGCCCCCGTCAAGGCAGCCATCATCTGATCAGATAGCAGTGAACTCGCTTGGAAGCTGGAAGACAGAAGTCCGCGGGCCGGAGCCGAGATCCACCAACACAGAGTAGATGTAACAACGTAGAAGTAACTAGTCAGTAATAGTTAGGGATCGACGCCGAGGCCTACATTCGACCGTAGTCAACCAGCTGAAGAGGGGGTACCATCCACACAGCTATCCAGATGATGTCAGCAGCGCAGGGGCCATATGTGACGGGTGTGGCCCCAAACACAAGGACCCCGACCACTAGCGGCTGTAGGAAAACACACTAGCGGATGTAGCTCAACCACCGTAGCGGATGCAGGCCACCTCGACCACCAGACCACCACTTCACCGCCACAGCGACAACTACACAGAGCAGCAGCGACACAACACTACACATCAACAAGAGAAACGATGACACAGCAACACAGCAGCACCAGATCAACAAACACACTCATCTAGAGAAGTCCAGACTCTATTGTGCCCATAGCGACCAGGGTTCTCCAGGCGTTTTAGTTGGCGGAGGGACTTTAAACCTTAGAAGTACACACACACACACTGCGAGGAAATAAAGGGTAATTTTTAGGTTCAATCATTAACTATTGTCAATTTTAAGATGGACCCCTAGAAAAGTTTGATGTACCCACTTAAAAGCAACAAAACTTAAACATTTCAAGTCCCTATCCCGCCATCAACAGGCAAGTTTTACAACAGAGGTAACCGTATCTTAACATACTATATTATATACACCATACTGATGGCGAGATATATTATATACACCATACTGATGGCGAGATATATTATATACAACATACCGATGGCGAGATATATTATATACAACATTAATGGCGAGATATATAATATACACCATACTGATGGCAAGATATATTATATACAACATACTGATGGCGAGATATACTATATACAACATACCGATGGCGAGATATATACAACATTAATGGCGAGATAAATTATATACACCATACTGATGGCGAGATATATTAAATACAACATACTGAATGCGAGATATATTATATACAACATACTGATGGCGAGATATATTATATACAACATACCGATGGCGAGAATATATTATATACACATACTAATGGCGAGATATATTATATACAACATACTGATGAGACGAGATATATTATATACAACATTAATGGCGAGATATATTATATACACCATACTGATGGCGAGATATATTATATACAACATACTGATGGCGAGATATATTATATACAACATACCGATGGCGAGATATATACAACATTAATGGCAAGATATATTATATACACCATACTGATGGCGAGATATATTATATACAGCATACTGAATGCGAGATGTATTATATACGACATACCGATGGCGAGATATATTATATACACATACTAATGGCGAGATATATTATATATAACATACTGATGACGAGATATATTATATACAACATTAATGCCGAGATATATTATATATAACATACTGATGGCGAAGTATATTATGTACAACATTGATGGCGAGATATATTATATACAACATACTGATCAGGGGCGTACCTGGGCATACGCACGTACGCACATGCGTATATGCTATTAAAGAAGCAAACAAATAAAAAAGGCTAAAAATGCAAAAAATGCAATAAAACCTAAGGTATATGGTGGTTAGGCACATTTGTGAATCCAAAACTCGATGGTACGTATACCTAAATTAGCCCCAGGAACGCCCTTGATACTGATGGCGAGATATATTATAAACAACATACTGATGGTGAGATATATTATATATAACATACTGATGGCGAGATATATTATATACAACATACTGATGGCGAGATATATTATATACAACAATACTGACGGTGAGATATATTATGTACAACATACCGATGGCGAGATATATTATGTACAACATACTGATGGCAAGATATATTATAAACAACATACTGATGATGAGATATATTATATACAACATACTGATGGCGAGATATATTATATACAACATATTGATGGCGAGATATATTATATACAACAATACTGATGGCGAGATAGATTATGTACATCATACTGATGGCGACATATTATAAACAACATACTAATGGCTGGATATATTATATACAACATACTGATGGCGAGAAATATTATATACAACATACCGATGGCGAGATATATTATATACAACATATGGATGCTGAGATATGTTATATACAACATACGGATGGTGAGATGTTATATACAACATACTGATGGCGAAATATATTATGTACAACATTGATGGCGACATATTATAAACAACATACTGATGGCGAGATATATTATATACAACATACTGATAGCGAGAAATATTATATACAACATACTGATGGCGAGATATATTATATACAACATACGGATGGTGAGATATATTATAAACAACATACTGATGGCGAAATATATTATGTACAACATTGATGGCGAGATATATTATATACAACATACTTAATATATTTTGAGAATCCACTCTATAGACACAATACAGACGGCTTCAATCAACCAGGCAAAACTGAAGTGTCAAATTATGAGTTACCAACTCATAATTCATTTTAAGCATTCATATTTTAAGAACCTTTGTATAAGCCTATACTTTAAATTGGCACACTTAATTATTATATGACCTGAACACCTGGATAGAGTATTGATAACGGTTTTGTAATGTAATTTTTGCCATTATTTGGCAGGGTTAGTGTAATTTTGGCCATTATTTGGCGGGTTAGTGTAATTTTGGCCATTATTTGGCGGGTTAGTGTAATTTTTGCCATTATTTGGCGGGTAAGTGTACTTTTTGCCATTATTTGGCGGGTTTGTGTCTTTAAGTAACTTTACATTCAAAACTTTGAAATTGGCAATGAAATAAAAACAACAAATTCCTGGCATTAACGTATTTTATTTTCCTACTTTTAGGAAACATCAAATATATAAAATGTATTATGAACTTAACAATCCATAAAGATGAGAAACAAACGCTTCATAGCACATGTACACGTATAAAACTTTCTATAAAATAAATAATGTACATCGGTAATATCACATTCATGAATATATATTACAAAATATTTACAATTATTAAGACAAACAAAATTCAAGGGTACAATGCATACATATAAATAAAGACGAGATACAACTCTATTGACTTGAACCCAAGAAATATCCATTCTCTGTTTCTTATTATCGTATATACATTTTGATGATAGTAATTTGTTCATGAGTAAATTGCATATGTTTATGTACAGGTATTTTAAACGGACACACGGCAATCTTGAAATATTTGAAATGGGTGTCTCGATTTATATGTCCAGTATCATTTTTACTTTTACCCTGGTGACATTTAAATAAATAAAATTTTATGTATTCACTATTTCGTCTGATTATGCTATTAGTTTTAATATATTATTGATGCAATAATGTCAAAAATTAATAATATGCAAAAACAAGTGGCTTAATACAATTCCTATAATTAACATTAATGATTGAACAAATGCAATTTATGTAGAAAAACTAACGAGACGCCGCTAGTTTTTAAAAAATCAAGATTGCCATGCGTCCCTTTAAGCGGACCCTCAATCATATTGCATATGAAACAAAATAATTTACAAATACACAGTTTACGATTACAAAATACACTTTCAAAGGAACACATGGCAATCTTGATGTATTTTTATTACGTATTCAAATTACCGGTATGTATAAAATGATTTTTTTACTCATGTTCATTAAAGGGTTTAAGGACGTAGTTCCCATCGCTACTCGCTCATTGAAAAAGCATGGGAATCTTTTTTATTTACTGACTGCATGCTCCATGACCGATCAACTCGTGTAAATTGAGGCCCGCTTGTAGTTTTTTCTTTGTGTTACATTGCTATATATTAGATATTGTCTTGGGTAAGGAAAGCTAAACACATAACTTAGAAAAAGCATATTCATAATTTAGCTAGTTTAAATACAAAACTTGTCTGATATTTCTTTATTGTTTCTAGAACAAGAATGATAGCAAAGCATTAAATGAACAACTTTCTGTTGTGTGTTTATATGTTACTGCACACAAAAAGGCTTTATTGGGTGGGCCTCATAATCTGAATCAAAATTGAATATCACAATGTTCTCATGAAATTGCATGGCTAACAGTGAATTACAGTTACCTATAGATATTCTCCAACCCCCACCCCCCACCCCCCCCCCCCCCCCCCCCCCCCCCCCCCCCCCACAACCGAATAAATAGGCTCGAAATATGTCCTTAAGCCTATTCTACATATTGTTATCTAGATATAAATGGAGAGTGAGCCTGGAATGTTCAGTCCTGTTGGTGCCATATAACCTTTTTGTGTTGGTGAACCGTAAAACCACAATTAAACTCAACTTTTGAACTGATTATGTTTACATGTTTATTTAAATATCAGGGATATAAAAATTTGCATATATGTTTTATTCAGTATTTTACCAAAATGAATGATGCATTATGCTTAAAGGGGAATGTAGCAGTATCAATGAGAGTTCTGAAACACTTGGAAAACGGTGAAAGAATGATCAAAATTCGATGATCAACAAAGATGTGATCATTTGAACTTCATTAATGACTATTTTAAAAAACTATCAAATAAGATTTACTAAAAAAAACTAACGCCACAAGTCTTTTAAGAAATAAGATTGCCATGTGTCCCTTTAAATAATTTACAAATACACCGTCACGTGTAGGTACAAACATTGTGACAAGATCACACATAACCTATTGAGGCAATAGTAACATAAAGAACTCTCTACAGTAAACAAGAACATTTCAATGGGAGCTGCGTACTTGTCTCCCATATTACTGTTACATTAATTTGAGCAACTTAACAGCTGTAATTAATGTACACATACATATTCAATAAAATAGTCGGATATAGTTATTAATGTAAAAAGAAAAAGGCTAACATAAAAAACAGTGAAAAAGTTGATTATTAAATGCATGTTGGTCTTATTTCTGTAAACATAGATTTCAAAACATTTTTGTAAACATAGATTCCAAAACATTTTTGTAAACATAGATTCCAAAACATTTTTTTAAACATAGATTCCAAAACATTTCTGTAAACAGATTCCAAAACATTTTGTAAACATAGATTCCAGAACATTTCTGTAAACATAGATTCCAAAACATTTTTGTAACCATAGATTCCAAACATTTCTGTAAACATAGATTCCAAAACATTTCTGTAAACATAGATTCCAAAACAAGTAAATTATTTGATAAAATTTTCCGACATTCAGTGTAGAAAGGAATGTATAATGTAAACACTGATAAATGTATTTATACATCTAAATTTTCATATTTTTAGAATTTTTAAACAGAATTTCTTAACCAAATTTTAAATATTGAAATCTGTTACAAATACATTTTAATTTCACTGTAAATCTGTCTTACGTATCTTCAATCTGAACATGAAAATGTTGTTTCAAATTGGAACTTGGTCCCGCTTGCATATTGTTATCCATATCAAAATTCTATTAATGCTAAACATTCAGACCTATTTGACTCAAATTTCCTCATTTTATAATAATATTTTTTTTACTATTCATTTGTTATTATTGCAGTATTGAACTCTCAAAGCACATAACTAACATTTCGATGATTGTATAACATTTGTTTTGGCAAAACTCTTTTTGTCCGACCCCAGGTTAACTCTGCGAAGGCCTCCATTTTGGACTGGGTTGTTCCTAAAGTTTGACACAATTCCATTTGTAAGTTGATGGGGCATCTGACCTCCATTAGAGTTTGTCACTTGACTGGTGTACATCTGGTTTCCCATGGTACCTGCCGTGGGGAGACCATTTTGAATACCGCCATTTTGATTTGAAATAACACCCTTATTCAACACAAGATTTTGTCCCTTTGGCGGCAGTGGTGGCCCATTTTGTCCATAAAATGCAGGCCCTTTATTTGTCTGGGCAAAGTTTTGTCTGCCACACCCAGCTTCATTATTAACACTGTTGTTTTGCTGTCCATTGACTCTTTTATCCATACTCTCCCAACTGTCGATACGTGCGGGTGGCAATGGCGGATTTTTTCTGACTGGGAGCTCGCTCTTTTGATTGGTTGATACTCTGGGAACTTGAATTTGATTGGTTGGTGTATGGATGCTGTATTTTTGAGGGCTTCTGATTGGACTAGCCGGAATTTGAGGTCCTCTTGTAGGTTGTTGGTTGGGAGAATTTTGATTCATGGAAACATTACTGCCATTGTGTCTTGGAAATTCTTTCATTTCCATTTGTGAGGATGGGACATAACTTCTTCTATCAGTGACATGTCCTTGTGTTGGATTGGTATTACTCTCGAGGTATTGATTCGGACCGTTGCTAAAATTGTATCGCTGTGCTTGATTAAATTCTCCAGTGTTGCCACTTATCTGACTATCATATGAATGAGCAGCTATCGAGTTATTGTCACTTTTTTCACGAAACTGCGGTGGAGGCGGTGGGAAATATTCCTGAGGTGAAATTGTCGAATCTGTTAGCAATGGATCTGTCAGTACGGCTGGTTTGGATAGCCCTAAATTCAGGGTGTTTGGTCGTTGGGAATTTGGCAAGAACTGACTGTGTGCAGTGGGTTGTTCCCGTACTGGTGACATCTGTGGGGTCAAATTATTCTGTGCCCGTCGAGGAGACGCCGGATGAAACGTATTGGTTTGTCGGGTTCCTGAAAATGGGATATTACTTCTGTTTGGCGTACTGGCTGATGGAGGTGTTGCGGGATGTTGTTGACTTCTCTGAAATGAACTTTGTCCTGGTAACCATGGAGATTTTGTTGCCATGGTAACAGGCTCTTGTTGCGGATATTGAACATTTTGATAACTGGAAGTGGTGTTGTCAGTGAAATTTTGATGATTTAGTACATTCGCTACTGTTGATTTATTATCAGGTTGATTTTGCAGAATGAAAGTTGATGTATTTGGAACACTTGGTTGGTTTTTGCGAAAGGGAGAATTCTGAGAGTTTGTGGAGTTAATGGTGTTTCGTCCTGGAGACATTGGAGGTCCTTTATTTACATTTACATCATCGAATGAATTATTGAGCGATGAGGTAGAAGAACTACTTTGTTGCAATGTTTGCGATGAGTTGAAGGAACCACTTTGTTGCAATGTCTGCTGCTGAATCATTGGCCGCATTTTGCTTTCATCCATCGACTTACTCAACATAGCAGAGTTTCTAATGGCGTATTGATAACTTGGTGGCGGTGGTCTGTAATTGTTCGATTTGCTCACACCTATACTGTCCAATGAACTGTTAGATGAATTTTGGTGGGAATATTGCGTCTGCTGACCCAAGTTACTATTTATAGCTCTTGATGGCATATTGCCAATCTCTGAATGTTTCATATCGAAATATGCAGCTTGGCTTGAATTTGTACTACAATTAAGAGGTGATGGCGTGTCCGGTGGTTCCGAATCCGAAAAACTTACTTTTTTCTTTTGCTTCCCACTTTTACTTGATGCAGATGAACATGAACTTAGAGCCGGTGAAGAATCTCTTTTCTGAAATGTATTTTCATTTTGAATCTCGCCCACACTTACTGATGGTGTAATTGTACTGTTTGACCCTGAACCGGAGGTCTGCTCACTTGAGGAGTCATACGACACAACACAGGGTGAGTTATTTGAATGAACGTCACCGTATGGTTTGTAAATTACTGACATTACTGATGATGGTGTTGAACAATAACTGCTCGTGCTAGTTGCACTGTCAGGACGATATTGCAAAATGTTTGACACACTTTCAGCCGAGTTTGGTTTACCGGCAGGTCGAAATGAACTAAATGACATGGTAGTACTGGCGCTGGCACTGGACGAAAAACTGTCTTTTTTGCTTACAACTATAGCTGTCGTGGAGATTGTTGCTGGTTGAACACTTTCTGAGGCTGAAACTGGGGTGTGTGAATTTCCAGAAGAATCACTTAGCGAGTCATTTGGAGACTTGCCAGAATCAGGAATATCTGCTAGGTTTGTTAAAGTAGATGAAAGGTTACTGAAGCCCACAGAATTTGACTGAAAAGTCGATTTTGGCTTAGTCGCGACTGCTGGCGGCAGGCGGCTGCTGTTATGTGTTGTTGGACTAGCAAATGCTGAATTTGGATTGCCGGCAAATAACGATATCTTTGATTGCACTGAATCGTTTTCTGCCACATTTGGTGTACCTTCATTATTGCCCGTAAGAGTTGGCTGCCTATTCAACATGTTGAAAGACTGCGTCTGATTCTGATATTCTGATCGCAAAATGTTGATTTCAGTCTGGGAATGCATGATACTCATTTTCTGCATTGATTCTAGCGCACTTTTGTGTATAGACACATCACTCAGTATTTTTTTCGAAATTTCTGTTGGGTCAAATCTGTAATTTGATTGGTCACTTTGCTGCGATCCTTCACTCTGATTAGAGGAGGTTGTCTCTGACACTATTCCAGATTCATCCGTGGTTTGAAGGAACACTTCAAGGTCCTGTTGGTTTTTTGATGAAAGCCTTTCCTCGCTATTGTTGCTCAAATCAGACATATCGGAACCCCTTTTCCCAGGGTCCCTATCTGCTTGAATCCCTTGACTCAAACTACTCGCATCAGATACATTCGAATTTCTGTTTTCACTATTCCTCTTAAAAGTATGATCTGCATTTCCCATCTGTGACATTATAGTTTCTGAATTATTCCTACTCTCACTCTTTTCTTCCTCACTAACTGAAGAGTTTGTACTTTTCAATTCTGGTGTGTAAGATTTACTACTGGTAGCCCTATCACTATTTTCACTCCTTCCATCGAAACTGAGCTCATACGATTCAATATCCTTCAACCCTTTGAATTTTTCACTAGCGGAACTACTTCCAAGAGTTGGGCTCTCGGTGTAGGAATACTGAGTGTCGCTATCGCTAAGTGCCGTCACATAGACTTCTGAGCTGCCTGCTGGGCTTGTCACTCCTGTCCTGTACTGGTTCTTAATCTGGTTTTGATACTGCAGACAGACTGACGGATCACTGACACTAGCTCTCGTTGATTTCGACGGTAACATCTTTCTCCCTGAGAGACCACCCTATATAGGAATTAAAACATAAAATTATACTAAAATATGCATGTCTAGCAAGTGAAACAAATATTTATTTTGAGTTTATAATAATCTGAATTCTCTTTAAAGCAACACAAAACAAACCCTAAAATTCAAATACCTTGCGTTAATATATAGTTAAAGCACATACCCTGAAATTTATGTCCAAGGTGGGAATTTCTTATTTTGTACAAATCTCTAGCCATAAAGGACTGGAATTTAATTTTTATATGCACTTGTATTTTTTAAAAACTGATTTAACTGGACTTGCATTATACGTTTATAAAAAAACATCTTTAGTGTTTCGATATATATTGTTTCGGCAACTTATTATCTCCAGTAGTGAAGAGTTTACACTTTAAGAAGAATAAGACTAAATCCTTTATGGTTTAAACTTGCATACTATTGCACCTAGCAATGGAGGTGGCAGGCATACCCAGGGTTGGTTGGTTGGTTGGTTGAATGGAGCTTTAAATCATTTTTAGCACATTTAAGGCTATGTATGACAGTCGTTTTTTCATTGTGGAGAAAATGCATTTATAAATGCGTTTTTTAAAATGAAAATCATTTGTGTTCTTGAATGCATTCAAGCTATGCAGTCATTTAAATGCAATGCACTGAACGCAACAGAATGCGTGCGTTTAAATGCACAAACGTAGAAAATGCATTTGCGTTCATTCGTTTACCAATCGCAACATCTCGCATGATTAAATGAAGCATGATATCCAGTCATGCGATTTTTATCACAAGTCGGCGACTTTTGTTCATGTGAGAATATTGAAGAAGGAGTTCATTTGTTGACATTGTTTGGTGGTGCACATTGATGATATTCTGTTTTCTTTCAGGTTTATGTTAGTTTCATCAAAAATGTAACATATAAGACACAATATAAAAATATACCGGCTGTTTTTATCAACATTATTTTAGTTTTATATTGAAATATTTTTAATTTTGTGCCACACAATAAATATAGTAGTTCCCATTTTGAATCAGTAAATAATGAAGTTGTTTAATTGTGCTTTAGCAATTCTAAAACACCATTTACACAGTGTAATTCTTCATTTTTAAATACTGAAAAATGCACTTCCTTTAAATCGAGGCTTTAATTATCAGCTCAAAAGGATAACCCTAGAAGTTATCCAAAATATCCAAATGCATTTGCGTTCGTTTCGTTCGTTTACAGCATTTAGCGTTTTAAAAAATGCATTCATCGTTCATTTTTTGAAACGCTGAATGCTGAAAACGAATGCAACAAACAAAAACAAAAAACCGAATGCATTTAAACTACAGTGTTCATTCTGCGTTCATTCTGTGTTCATACCGCGTTCATTTAGCATTTATTTGGGGTACTTGAATGCAACTGGGTCTGTATATATACACATTCCTCCATCCATAAGAATCGACACTTTGTCACTTCTTATAGCTGGCAGGAGGTATACGGTACTGGTTCTACAGTTCTACACAGGAAAACGTGGAAAGTCTGCCTCCACCGCTAAAAATCCATCATATATAGCCTAAAATGTGCTCAGAATGATGTACAACACCATAGCCAGGGGAATAAGACAAATGTACAAATTGATCGTCTAATACTCATCCCTATGGGCCTCATTTATGTCTAAGGGTAAGGGTAAAAATCAAATATTCCCTACTCAGTCGAATTCATTTCTGTCTAATACCCAGGGTATGCCTATCACACCCTTGGAGGGGGAAAACATTAGTATGTGGATAACTAGCAATGTATAGCTGAAGTGTGCACTTTTCAAAACAATATCATTTTCAGCACCTTCAATGAATATATATTATGTGCCCGAGTTTCGAAGAAAAAAAATACTTATTGAATTGCCGGTAAAAATATTATAATATTTATTGATTGAATTGGATTTTATAGTCGCACCAACAGCTAAGGTCATATGGCGACTTTCCAGCTTCCACTGGTGGAGGAAGACCCCAGGTGCCCCTTCGGGCAATTTTTGTGCACGGGTCGGCACCTAGGTAAAACCACCGACGTTCCGCAAGCCAGCTGGATAGCTTCCTCACATAAAGATTCCTAGGTTATAATACTGATGCTCCGATTGTAACTACAATAAATCTGAAGGTACCTTGGTGAGTATTTCTGTTAATCTACAAATCAAATCATTACCTGGCTCATTCTACTGTTCCTTATTCTCATCTTTTCCATCTCCGCAGGGTTGAACAGGGACTTCTTCTTGCTCCTGGGTGACAGGGGTGGGGTGCTGCCCTTGGAGAAGTTAGAAGTGGACGTCGACCCGCTGTGTGACGAGGATAAACTCTCCAGACTGCTGGAACTGTCCATCGCCAGTGATCTGGGTGCCTCCTGGGTGTCTGCAACATAATATGGAATGTATATATTTATAGAATACACATGAAAACCGGTCAGAGACTCCTAAGATGTTTGTAGGACCATCCCACTTCAGATATATTTCAACATTTTCCCTCCGTATTTCAGAAACTGTTTGATCTTTTTAGCTTTCCATTACTGTTCACCCACCATTGCAAAAATGAGATTTCTTCCATTTTTACTTTCTATAACCCTTCGAGTACACTGTCACCCACCACTCCAACCCAACCCTTTCTTTTAAAGAAAGTGTATAGCTTGTACAGTTGACTATCATTAATGTTATTTGGTTGCACGATAAAATATGTATTTATTTCTATAATCCCATTAGTATAAACTTACCGAAAACTGAGACGAGTGATTGAAGAGCGAACTGTAGGTGGCGCTTGTTGGCCTGTTTGCCGAGCCGAAGTGTGATCTCATCATTCCCTACCTCGACTAGGTCCATACCTGAGTGTAACATTGAACATTGTATATTAGTATCATGGTTTTCAACATTGTAGAAAAACTGTTTCCTATAAATGAAATTTAAAATTGTGTGGTTAGCCTTAATTTATACTTACATGCTTCAATACAATTCAAAGATTGTCTGATAAGGTCATTCATCACATAGTTTTCAGCCTGGAAGTGTTACAACACAACTCTATATTTTCAATGACACCATATTAAGGCACGTTTTGTGTTTAAGCAACTCTTTTGGCCCACTCGCTTATTAAATTCAATAATAATATTTAAGGTAAGAGGGAAAATAAATAAATAACCTTGAAGAATGCAACCTTTTTAAAAGTGGATGTATTTTCACAACATTTCACAATATGCATTTACATGTATTGTGTAACCGTAGTCTTTAAAGTTAAAAAAAAAATTCAGTTGTTTTTTCTTTATTCTTCTTTCTAAACTAGCATGAAACAAAGCAATATTCTACTCACTGAGAGATGCCAAGAACTCGTGGCAGCCGTTGATGCGCCACAGTTTCACGTTGACCTTGACGTCCATGTTGTTGTCCTTAGCGGCCATCTTACTGAGAATGTCTCGCATCTGAAGGAAAAGATGATAACAATCACCAATCAAGTGACAAAAAATTATCAAAACCATTCTCGTTTGCCAGATAATCACAACTGTAGGCTCTGTTAATTCTGGCACTATACCTGCTGCTTATCTTGAAATCATCAATGAACTAACCAATCAGATGCATCCATTTCAAGTTTTGACCAATCAGATACATCTATTTTAAGTTGAAGCGGAAATTTATGGATCAATAATTTGATGTCAAGTACAATTCTTTAGTCAAGTTAAACGTAAGGAATAATTTTAATATATTTTCTAAATATCAATAAAAACTAATAAAAACTAATCGTATAACCGTGACTTTGAAGCCTACTCTAAAATATATACTGTGCATGCAGAAGTACAACTGGGGGACCATTGTAACTATGAGTAGTGAGAAGGCTTAAAACCTTTTTTCGACATTAATATTTAACCTTAGTAATATTATTTTTTTACAATATCACAAAGCTTGAATCATAACTTACGATTTTTTTAAACAGTCGTTCAGCGGATTTCTATTATGTAATGTTCTTGTAAAACAAAGGAACTGAACGTGTATTAGAGCTGGTACCATTTTCAAAAATTTGTATCAACATAAAAAATAATTTATAATTTATTAAAATGTTTTGCTGTATCTTTTTATTTCTAAGTTGCATTGGTAGATCAGTGGACAAGTCCTTGAGCTTTAAAGCTACACTCCTTTGTTTGTATGGTGTTTTACATCATTTTCAACACATGTATATGACAGTTGATTTTTTGTGGTGTAGGCATGCCCACCCACTTTTCCTGGGTAAAACCAGTACTGTATACCTCCTGCCATCCGTAAGAATTGACACTTCCTCACAAGTCGAGCTCCCAGTGGGATTAAAACGCGCAGCGGTGAGGCGAAGGTTTACAACGCAACGTCGTTAAACATTCGGCCAGTCCTCTACTCCTGGGTGTGTGCCCTAGCGGAGGCATATCTGATGAGAAACTTCACCTCATCTGATGTTGCTGTTCTTAATAGGATGTGTTAAAGGGATGTAACTCCCGATTTTATTTTGTTTAGTTCTGTGAAGGGGGATAAATGCTTACCACTCTGATAATTGCTTCCCCTGCATCATAATTGACAAGAAACTTGGACAGAGCAGGAATAGACCCTTGTGGTAAACCTGTAAAAGAAATGAAAAGTTTACAATTAAACATTAGCCATTTTTGTTATCTTTAAATTTCTTTTTTTTTTTCGTAGTCACAGAAATATTAATTTAGCTAAATAATAAATCTGTTTCTGTTGATCAGATACATGTACTGTAATAGAGAGAAAATAACAAGAGGTCAATGACCTTGAAGCTCTACTGATTGATTTTGATTTCAGGAAGTAGTCGCTACAGACTTGTTTTTTGAAAATCTATTTTTAACCATGGTGGCCATCTTGAATTTCCGGCCGACCTGAAATTTTGCTAAGATCAATAA
Source organism: Cyrtodaria siliqua (assembly GCA_037043455.1). Taxonomy (NCBI): domain Eukaryota; kingdom Metazoa; phylum Mollusca; class Bivalvia; order Adapedonta; family Hiatellidae; genus Cyrtodaria; species Cyrtodaria siliqua. The sequence continues at coordinate 104,815 of JAWPHD010006474.1, forward strand.
GACATTAAGAGCAACATTCCTGTGAAGTTTCATGAAAATCCGTCAGGTAGTTTCAAAGAAGTAGTCGCTACAAGTTTTCATTATATAACTCTATGTAAACAAAGCAGCCATGTTTAAGGTCAAATCAAAATGATTTTCGACAAGGACCAACATCATGTTATACTGATCATTTTAGAAAAAGTCCCATATCAATATCTCTTATTGTTTTGAAGAAGTAGTCGCTACAAACTTATTTTAAATCTATTTTTAGCTGTGGCGGCCATCTTGAATTTCCGGCCGACCTGAAATTTTTCTAGAATCAACTAGACATCAAGAGCAACATTCCTGTGAAGTTTCATGAACATCCGTCAAGTAGTTTCAGAGGAGTAGTCGCTACAAGTTTTTACTATATAACTCTATGTAACCAAAGATGGCCACTGGCAGCCATGTTTAACGTCGAATCAAAATAATTTTCCACAAGGATCTACATCATGTCCTGCTGATCATTTTAGAAAAAGTCCCATATCAATATCACTTATAGTTTTCAAGTAGTCGCTACAAACTTATTTTTTAAAAATCTATTTTTAGCTGTGACGGCCATCTTGAATTTCCAGCCGACCTGAAATTTTTCTAGGATCAATTAGACATCAAGAGCAACATTCCTGTAAAGTTTCATGACAATCCGCCAAGTAGTTTCAGAGGAGTAGTCGCTACAAGTTTTTACTATATAACTCTATGTAAACAAAGATGGCTGCTGGCAGCCATGTTTAACGTTGAATCAAAACGATTTTTGACTAGGATCAACATCATGTTATGCTGATCATTTTAGAAAAAGTCCCATATCAATATCACTTATAGTTTTCATGAAGTAGTCGCTACAAACTTATTTTTTAAAAATCTATTTTTAGCTGTGACGGCCATCTTGAATTTGCGGTCGACCTGAAATTTTTCTAGGATCAATTAGACATCAAGAGCAACATTCCTGTAAAGTTTCATGACAATCCGCCAAGTAGTTTCAGAGAAGTAGTCGCTACAAGTTTTTACTATATAACTCTATGTAAACAAAGATGGCCGCTGGCAGCCATGTTTAACGTTGAATCAAAACGATTTTTGACTAGGATCAACATCATGTCATGCTGATCATTTTAGAAAAAGTCCCATATCAATATCACTTATAGTTTTCAAGAAGAAGTCGCTACAAACTTGTATTTTAAAACTCTATTTTTAGCTTTGGCGGCCATCTTGGATTTCACATCAACATGAATTTTTGCTAGGATCAACTAGACTTTATGGGCAACATTTCTGTAAAGTTTCATGAATATCCATCTAGTAGTTTCAGCTGTGAAGTCGCTACAAATAAAAGTTTACGGACAGACGGACAGACGGACGACGGACGCCGCACCACGGCATAAGCTCTGCTGATCTCTGATCAGTAGAGCTAAAAACAAAGAAAAGAAAAATATATCTCTTTTGATTCATGAAATTATAACTTAAAATATATCAAATTTACCTGATATAGTTGCAGGAAAATGACTTGTATTAAGTCATTTTTAGATTATTACATTTTCTCCACTTCACTACACAAAATATACATTTAAAATTATAAGAGCTGTAGTTCAGTTACTATTTATGAATTGGCTTATAATGTTGTATAACTACCTAACAAAGCCTGCAGACTGGCGCTAGCCTGAGTCAGCCTATCTCCGGGGTCACTCTGAGGGAAGAACACTGCCGGGGGTAGACCATTAAGCGAGGGCTCGAACCTGAACCCCACAGCCTGTAGAAGGTCTTTCCAACCACTAAGACCGCCCACCTTGTTCTCGATGGATTGAGCCGTGGTGTACATAGAGTTCTTCAGGCCCTGGTGGATCCTCTGTAGAGATTTCTCAATCTGCAACGATAAATATAAGTGAATGAAAATTAAGATATCAGGTCCTGGTGGATTCTTTGCTGAGAAAATATACTATGCAGGAATATATAGAAGTGAATGCGAATTAGGACATCAGGTCCTGCTTAATATACAGGAATATATAGAAGTGAATGTGAATCAAGACATCAGGTCCTGCTGGATTTTCTATTGAGAATTGGAATATATATATAGAAGTGAATGCGAATTAAGATATCAGGTCCTGCTGGATTTTCTATTGAGAATTCTTAATACGCAGGAATATTTAGAAGTGAATGAGAATAAAGACATCAGGTGTTAGTGTATATCTCTGTGGAGATGAATAAATAGAAGAGAATGAAGAGACATCTTCTCTGTAGATACTGATAAATATAAAGAGCTTCAGAGTTGCACAAACAGGTCTGGTGGAGTGTTAACAAGAAAACAACACTACCAACTATGATTCAGTTCACAGCGTATTTTTCTAATCTGTAGCCAAATATAGTGAGAAAATTAGTAAAGTGATGAGGCATACTAGCCTTGAAGAATATCAGATAATTTACAGATAATATTGTTCATCTTGACTATGTAGACTCCCAATAAATTATAGCAAAGGGGAATGTGAGGGTATGGATTTATGGCCTTAAAAGTGTATCTAAATTCAGAAAGATTTTATCAAACATCAGTAATGGTTGGATCTTCAGTAAATACTATTTTTTTCAATTTTCAGATATAATGGTATTGCAACATTTAAGTTTGCTATTTCGTTCCATTTTTGTTATCCCAAAAAAGTTAATCCCAAAACCACTCTGGTAAGCATGAACCATATCAAAAGATTGCTTTGTTGACTTACCAAATGTAGCAGGACTCTCATGGCTTCCCTGCACTGAGTGGGGTGTTGTAACAGCTCGCAGATGGCATGACCCATCTGTGCCACCTTACTACTCAGCCTGACATCGTGGCCCATCAGCACCCAGCCTCCCCAGTTAGACGGGTGAGAAAACTGCTTGGTAGTCTGTACGGTCTTGACTGCAAACGCCAGCGCTTGAGAAACACACTTTCCTTCCTGCAATCCGACATAAAGTGTCCGCATCAGTAACTTTGACGCGTTATCCGGAATTGGCCAAAGGCAGTAGAGTACACATTGTGCGCCGGCTGACAATAGAGCTCGAGTCAGCCCAACGACACCGTCAGAATTTATACGCCCGGCACGGTCATCTGTGTAACCAGCGCTGAGCACGACTAGTTTTGCGCGAATTTTAAGATTGAGTATATCTGCAGCTGTGAGAAGATATTCCGCCAAAGACGGTCCGTCGAATGAGCTTATATCACTGGAACTGTCATCAGAATCTATTGTCGGGAATCTCGTCGGGTGGGCAGGAATTTCCCCAGGAGACAAAATCACAGACGAAAGTTTCCAGGAAACGTGAGTAGCGAAGTGAATGACTTCCACCTGCTCAATTTGATTTAGCACTGCCCCCTTTGTAGCCTCTTGACCAATCAGAGGTCTCGCTGTTAATATTTCTCCCACAATTCTGGCCTCATATTCTGAAGACGGAATATCATGCAAATGCCAATGCTGGCATATGGAAGGAGTCAATTTCGGGTTGCCAACGACAACAGCACCAGATGAGTCTATCACTGGGCGACCATTTTTGCTGTGCTTGTTCACATTCTGTAACGAAGTCATTGAGGGCACAACAATCAAATTAAACCGCTCAAACATGTACTCCATCGTCTGATCCTTCCGTAACACCGAGAATGGTATAAGATACAAATCTCCTTGTAAAACAAGAATCAAATCCACGGGTCCAGCACCCAAGTCCTCCGAAACATCCTTTATCGCTTCTTCGAACGGTTCAATCAGGAGCTGATACAGAGCCGAGATCGCTGATTTGTTTCCGAACTTATTCCGGACACTATTTTTCTGGCTGACACCAGCTCCCGGAAAAGATGCGCTACATCCATTCAAGCTTGCACTGACACTGAACAAACTTCCCAAACTGTAGTTACTGCTGTTAAACAGGTGGTTCCGGTTGACGATCCGAAGAAATCCGGTACGGTCATTCTCGGCATTGAGTTTGTCGCCGATTTCCTCGAGATGTTGTTCCCACTGCTCCTCGATGTCACTTGTGCTGTCATTGTCCATACTGATGGAGCGAGATGTTCCCCTGAAATTGGAAATAAAAAATCCATTAAAAACTTGGGACTTTGCTAATTGATATTAAATATTTACTTACCAGTAATTCCAAAAATGATTTATAAAATACATGTTTATGGAGAGTGACTTTATGTTTTCTTTCGGTCCAATCCTTTATTTAATGTACTCTTAGATGTATTCATGCCCCATTTGAAATAAAATATGTTTAAACCAAATACATCTAGCTACAGAAGTTTACAAAACACAAGAGGGATTTTCTGGTATATTAAGCTTTGTATCAAATATCCATTAGAAAAAGAAAATTGTATTTATTTTATTACTTTTTCACTATAGGCCGGTGGTTCTACCCAGGTACCGTGTAAGAAAATTGCCTAGAGGGTCACCTGAGGTCTTCCTCCACCCTTAGTAGCTGGAAAAGTTGCCAGTTGGTGTGACTATAAAATCCAATTTAATTCAATTCATTATAGGACTTTCAAACGGTATGCATTTCATTAGAATTGGACAAGTACTTTGAAAAAATATTTATAATTTTGCTTTATATTTGTGTTAATTTTTCAAAGCCAGTATATACAAAATCAGTGAACCATACCTGTACAGCCCACTAGGAGCGTGACTCTCCACACCCATGGATTCCCGAATCTGTCCCACGAAGTTGTCAAGTAGCGAGCACGTGGAGAAACTGATACTGGACTTCATACTGATGTTGTCGCCACCATCCACCTCACTCTCCACCTCCGCCATACTTGTCTCATGGAACTTCACAATACCTGAAACAAGATTTAAGTCATCTCTTAAATATAAGGTTGTAGCGTTTTGCACGAAATGTGGCATGTTTTTATTTCTTACACAAAGTATGCCATGGTTGTTATATATGTGTTTCCGAGTCAAAATACAAGATGGAGGATAATGCATGAACATATATTGGAGAATGAAACTAACTTTGCTATAAATTCTTTCCGATCTTGGATATTTTTAGTTTGACCCCAGGGCTTATTCGGAGAAACTAAATTGGACAAAACTTTACCACTCCATGCTCTTTAACGCACCGATCGAGAATTACTTAAGAAAATATTTAAAACTATTTCTACATCCCACCCTGCCACCTGAAAACATAGTAAAATCCACTATTATACAATTATACAAGAAAGTCTGCCTGTCTGCAATAAGATTTTGTGTCTCGCCCATACTGCTGTCAAGATATTAAATTTCTGTCTAATTTTGCAAAAATGCAATATAGAGTTGTTTGAGTGCCCTTGATGATACTAAAGACATATGCAAAGACTGAATAAATTTAAATGAGTATTTTTCAATGTGATAAATTTTAACGCAAAACTAAATGATAATGCCGTCATTGTTGAGATACAGGTAAAGTATTCACCATCTTTAGGTGTCAGGAGCCAGCTGTACAGGTACCCAGCAGCCACGGAGAAGTACATCACCATGCTCTTTTGTTTACCCACAATGCTTGTGATCTGATCTGTAGTGATTGGTGGCGGGTCCGTCACATGGTTGCCGAAGAAGCCCTCGCTCCCGGCCTGTCGCTCCATGAGGAGATCTATGAAGGCCCTTGTGCAGGCCCTTTCGGCAACAACCAGGGCCTCGTGGTGGCGATCCAAGGTGACAAGAACACGCTGGAGGAGAGAAAAAATAGTTCAAGTTTATTATAAAAGGAGCTTTTCAAAGGTCAGAAGTGCAGAAAAAAAAAAAGTTCCAGTTTAATAAATTATAAGAAAGTCCGCTTGCTGGCAATACGTGTCTCGCCTATACTGCTGTCAAAAAATTAGATTTCTAAGTCGAAAAAAAGAGCCATAATTTTCCTAAAATGCAATATAGAGTTATGGAACTTGTGTGTCTGGGTGGCTTTTATGATACTAAAGACATACACAGTCTGAATAAATTCAACATGCAATGTTGAAGATATTAGAATTTGAAAAACTTTTAATGCGAAACTTTAACGTAAATGTTGACGTTGTTGCCACAAAGGGATACATACATGTCGTGCCATGTCCTTTCCAGGCTACACAACAAAGCGGCTTTATAAAGATTAGCCGTAGATTTTCTAGCAATATGGTACATTTACCAACATATACAAAAGTCAAAAATGATAATCTTGTTGTTTCAAGAAAATGTATTTTCCATATATTGTCAATATATCATCATACATCTTTAATATATCAACATTTGATATTCAATATTTTGTAACATGAATTTAATATTTTTTGACACAATATCATTTTGTTTTATATTGTTTTATGTGTCAAAACTGATTATTACAAGTAACAAAACTGGGAATTTACGATTTTATCAACCGTTAAAAAATCAATAAAACGCCACTTTCACGTCGATTATGACGCGATTTATGGCTGCAAATACTTATTTAAATACAACTCCATAACTCATGCCGACCTCTCCCAAGGAATTTAATTTGTTCCTTCAATCCGTTTGAAAAATGACTTTTTAATCGGTCTACATGTGGAATTATTCAAATTTATTTTTCCGAAGAATTAGTTCGAAAGAAAAGATGACATATTAACTTTTGCTTCTCATACAAGTTTCCATCTATCATCATTTTGTGCACAAGGCCATCCTTAAAAATACTTTTGTTCGCTGTTTCCTGACCCAGGATTTTATAAGTGGGTAGTTGAATTATTTTTTTTTTGCCGAAGATAGTAAAAACCTTAAGAAATTAAAGAAAAATACTTTAAAGATATTAAAAAAAAGAAATTATGTTAAAAAATTGCTATAAAAAGGTTTTGGTAGGCACTTTTTCGTGGGTAGGTAGGGAAACAGCAAACCAACAATGTTTTATGGTCGGCCCAATACACTCAAATTAAAGGTAATCCAACTGTATTTTGAAACAAAACAAAATGTGTCGACTATAAAGAACATTATATAATTAAGAAAATTTCAATAAATTTGATGAGTGTAATTAAGAAACAAAACATGCATTCATAATTAAATTTTAACGTGTTTTTAAGAAATCTCTTTATTTATAAAATGACCTTTAATATATATGCATGTCTTATTGGTGAATATAATTTAAAATTCGACTTTTTGTACAACAGGTTAATTGAAGAACAAAAATATGACTTTTGTAGACAATTTCATTTATTTTGTGTATGAAACAAAATCTGAAAATGTCCGTGCATCTCATTAATACATCTAGATAATACACGAACAGTTTCACATAAAGCTGAATTTCCGAACCATTCTTATAATTATGTCTCCGTTCCAATACTGATAAATGTGCCTTGCTTTTTTTTGCACATCAATTAAAGGGACACATGGCAATTTTGAGTTTTATTCAAACATTAAAATTTGCTCCTCGATTTACTTTTCCTGCGTTATTTTGACTTTAAAACTGCTTGCATATAATTAAATAAAAATTTGAGATTTCAATTTTCTTCTTTATTTTACCATTTTTTTTACGTATATTATTGGTGCAATATTATAAGAAGTTAGTAATATGTAAAATCAATTTGCTTTGAACTAGTCTAACAATTAATATTGATGATAGAACAAAATGCAAGTTAAGAGAAAAACTAGCTGGACGCCGCGAGTTTTTAAAAAATCAAGAATTGGTTGATCAATATTGCAAATGTGCATGATACAAATATGCATTTCACAATCATTTTTAAATAAATGTTTATGATAAAAAAACAATTTAATTTTCACCATAATTTTCCAACAGTAAATTAAATAAATGTTTATGATAAAAAAACACAATTTAATTTTCACCATAATTTTCCAACAGTAAATTCTACGTCGCCGCTATCCTTACCTGCAGTGCTTGATAACATGCTGTCTGCAGATCGAACAGTGACAGTTTGTATTCGCTGTTGAACTGCGCGTCCCGCCGAATACTCTCAAACAATTCCGACGCTTTGTAAAGCTGCTGCTGGCACTCCTCGAAGTCGCTGTTCCCCCACAATGCCAGTCCGAGACGGTGACGAATCTTTGCCTCGTCTTCCATGCGTCCGAGCTGCTCGGCAATCTGGAGTCCCTGGCGTAGGTACTCCACGGCCTGTGGGTGGTTGTTAAGTGCATGGTGGACACGACCTAGAAAACAAAACAATTACGATCTCGAGATCTAACCTTCATTTTAGTAAAATGTATGTATGTGGTTTACCGTAATGTTGCTTTTAAATCTTTTAGTTATATCACAATGGTGTCTACTTGTAGCAGTTAATGCTTAACCTTCAACCCCTACATATATATAATGGACTGTTCTTTCTTTGAATCGAGACCATTCCATTTATGTGACAAAGGGGTGTTTTGGGAGAAATGACTGATCAGCCGGACATTGTAAACCCTGATCAGCCTGCTAGTTACTCGAAGGCTGATCAGGGTTTACAATGGACGCAAAGGCTATTATAGTCGTGCTTAGCGGGTTAAGGGTTAACTTTGGTGCTGCCACACTGGAATAACACACCATAGACACTAGATCATACCCCACCGAGTCACATTATACTGACACTGGGTCCTGGCACTACCCTTTATATGCCGAGCGTCAAGCAAGGGAGAAATTTAGTACCATTTTTATTTAGTCTTTTGGTCTCCAGGCCAGAGATTGAACCCACGACCTCCTGCATGTGAGGCATATGCTTTACAACTTAGCCACCACCAGTCACTTTAGTAGAATAGTTTCATTGAAATGAAATTAATATCTAATTTTTAATACTGTAATATATCTTTAACTATAAACTATAAATTATGTGACTATTATGTTTGCAATTATGATAACATGTTTACAAAGATTTTCAGAATAAAACATTATTTCTTCATCAGCTTTTCAGTGCTTGTTTAGAAAACATCCTCTCAAATCATGTATTTATCAAAAACTCACCGAGGCTACTATAGGCAAGCGTCTTGGCAACCCTATCGTTCATCTGTGCCGCTATACTCAAATGTTGCTCCTGGTAACGGATGGCCTTCTGGTACTCTCCTAGTGATTCATGGGATAGCCCAAGATTGCCGTACGCTCGGCCTGCAAACACAGAATCACCGTTCCAATAATACCAGAAATTCATACCACATATACTTACGTAAGTTTATTATAATCCCCAAGAGCACCATGGGTGAGCCCCAGATTGCCATATGATCGGCCCGCAAACAGCCATGCATTCTCATTTGAAAACACAAACTTGCATCATAATTCTCCTAAGCATCATGGGTAGCCCCAGACTGCCATAGGCTAGGCCAGCAGACAGTCAAACATTCTCATTTAAAACACAAACTTGCATCATAATTCTCCTAAGCATCATGGGTAGTCCAAAACTGCCTACAATGCCCAACCTCACAACACGGAACATAAACGGGAACTCAAGTATAATTTCACTATTGCATAAAATGATAAACTGAAGTATAGCTTGGGGGGTATATTCAATACAATTATAGACTAAAACAGAATTTATTACGTTATTAAAATGTATGACTTTATTTAATTTATGACTACAATCATATCTAAATTTCTTCCATGTAGCCACCTATAAACACTTGTTGGGTTGCCGTTTCTCCTGTTACCCATGAAAAAAGATCCTTCCGAAAACTTTTAATATCGGGTAGGCTTCTGTATAATATTATTTATTTGAGTGCTATTTTTAGAACCTTTTTCTTCTATTTCATAATTTTTTTTCTGTTTTCATAAAGAAAATATCCTCTATCTACTACGACTTGTGAAAACAACAAACTCACTATTTTTTAAGAATGCCCATTTTCCAAAACAACAAGCTGTTAAATATGATTGACAGATGATTCTTCCAATCACTTTGTTTGTTTGGTGTTTAACGTCATTTTCCAGCGCATTTAGGCTATATAAGACAGTCGATATTTGTGGTGTAGACAGACCACCCACTTATTCCTGGGTAGAACCAGTACTATATACCTCTGGCTCTTGCTCTGGCCATCCGTAAGAATTGACACTTGCTCACTTACAAGTTGAGCTCCCAGTGGGATTCCAATGCAGCACTGAGAGGCGAGAAGACAAGAAATTGTAACAATATAATTAATAATTATTAAAACTTCTCAATCAGTTGAATCTGTCTTTTTTAGGCAATGAGGCCAGGTTTTACTTAGTTTGGAATAATCCTTGTCTGAAATTGATCTTAGAAGTGGGTTTTCCATGTAGGTACAAGTGACAAATGCCCCCAAAGTGGTTTTGACCTTTGACCTCTAAGTGTGACCTTGACCTTCGAGCCATGGACCTGGATTTTGCAGGTGACACGTTGTCTTGTTGTGGTGAGCATTTATGCCAAGTTTTTTGAAAATCCGTCCGTGAATGTCAAGAGTTATTGACCGGACACTATGGTACTGACGAACAGACGGACGGACTGATGGTGCGACTACTATAATTATGCCGCCCTTTAGGGGCATAAAAACTTTTTATTGTTCAAGTTACACATGTCAAACATTGCAGCAGTACAGGTTGCTTTTACCTACATCATGTGACTGGTAAATCCCACGAGAGGCCTATTTCGGACTATGTATACTGGGAAATTTAGCATGATATCCTTAAACTTGGACGTCAACCAGGCAGTCCCGTGTATCGGTCTATCCTCCGAGCACGTTAAAGAACCATAGGAATCTATTCGATAATAAGAGTAGGGCACGGTTCCTGGATTCCTATGTTTCCTTCCCCTCTCTCTGGGGCGGCTCTAATAACCTATACTGTGTTGATAGCCGTTAAACAACATTCAATTCAATTCAATTCCTTAAACTTCGGGAATTGTCAAATTCCAGATGGAAAATGCTCAAAGATAAAAAGAGTAACAAAAGGTAAATGAGGTTGAATTATATAGCCATTTTGCAAAGGAAAAAATATATGATTTTTTATATGAATTTTGGGGAAGAAGATAATTTTTGGCACTGGGAATGGTCCCAGATGGCCAATAATAGCACCGAGTAATCATCATTGTTCATATCTAAAGCCTCATACTTCCTTAGTTCTATATATATATTTACCAGCTGTTATTATCAATTAAATAGGCAGTTGCAGAATAATTTTCCAAACGCACAATATTAACTACAATACCGCAAACACCGCCACTTACATTGACAAGCTGTGTTATTCGTCTTTTCAGCAATCTTGAGGTCCATCTCGTGGTACTCCAGCGCCTTTTCATACTCGCCCATCTGTTGGTATACCCCGCCAAGTCCACATGCTGCATCACCCTCGCACAGACTGTCTTTCATCTCTCGTGCAATGGTCAACTGGTGCTGCAGACACGATATAGCCTGCTCAAAATTACCCAGCAGGCTGTGCAAGCAGCCAAGCTCGCCATACGCCGAAGCTTTAGCCTGCGAGCTGTTCAGTTCATGGGCGACTACGAGTCTCTTTTCGAAGCACACTAAAGCTTGTTGGAGATTACCCACAGATCTGTGGGCATTTCCAAGCCCCCGGTAAGCCTTATCTTGATCCGACAGATTTCCCGCATTTTGTGCAATAGCCAGATACTGCTCGTGACATTTTATCGACTCTTCAAAGTCTCCCAATGCCTCATAACAATCTCCTAAATTTCCGAAAGCACGCCCTTTATCGAAAGTGGCGGTGTTGCCATGTACCTGTTCCAACATGGCTAGCTGTTGTTCGAATAATCCAATAGCCTCCTCAAAATTTCCCATATTCATTTTAGTAATAGCAAGATTCCCGCAGGCGTTAGCCTCCATAGCACTATTCTGAAGCTCTCGACTCTTCTCCAACTGTTCCTCGTAACACTTAAACGCATTCATATACTTCCCGAGACACATGTGAACACTTCCTAAATTCCCGTGAGCCCTACACTCCCCTTTCAAATCATTCATATCCTGTCGAATACTCAGCTCCTGCGTGTGATACGCGAGGGCTTTATCATACTGAGTCAACGTTCTGTGGGCGGTGCCCAGACAGCCGTTAGCCGTCGCCAACATATCACGGTTGTTACTTTGTTTTGCCAGCTGCAACTGCTGGGTATAAATCTTTATTGCTTCGTTCGTGTCACCGGTTTTTAACAAAATATCACCAATATTTCCCAAGGATCTGAACCGACCTTTGAGATTCTTCAACACTGTCATTAAGTTCAAACATTTCTTTTGGCAGTCGAGGGCTTCCTTAAAACTGTTCAATGCTTTATGGGCAAGTCCAAGATTGCAATACGCCCGAGCTATACCCAGTTGATTTTTCATCTCCTGAGCGATCGACAAGTCTTGCTCGTAGTAGCGCACCGACTCGAGGAAATTCCCCAAAGCAAAATGCGCGTACCCGAGACAGAAACAGGCCTTGGCCTCGCCCTCAGAGTCTTGCAGTTCCTGAGATAGCATTAAGTATTGTTCATAATATGGTATAGAGTTGATGTATTCACCGCGAGAACTGTGAAAGTTCCCCAGATTGCACACTGCCCTCCCTTCACTTTGAGAGTCTTTTAATTCACGAGATATATTTAAATGAGCAACGTAATGTTGATGAGCACTGTCCATCATCTTCAGCGCTTGATACGCGACGGCCAAGTTACCGTGAGTGGCACCCTCTGAATGGCGGTCATTAACCTCAGTTGATAATGCTAGCTCTTGTTTATTGTACTTAATAGCTTGTTCATATTGATTTAGTGCACAGTACGCATTACCGATATTACCGAGAGAGCGACCCTGACTAGCCCGGTCTCCCAAATCCTTGGCAATACTTAAATGAACCTTGTGAAGCTTGAGGGCGGCCTCGTATTCTCCCAACTGGTGGAAAATTATTCCGAGATTCGAACATGCTCTACCTTCGGCTACTTTATCCCTAGTCTGTAAAGCATTATCCAGCTGTTTTTCATGATACGTTTTGGCATTGCTATGGTCATGCATACATCGCGCTGCATGACCTAATCCTGCATATGCTCGCGCCTCAAGAGACTTATCACCTTTCTGTTCGGCTAATTTTAGCACTTGTTTATGATACACTATCGCCTTTTCGTAATTCCGTTTATAATGATACGCACTTCCGAGATTGCTGTAGGCTCTCGCCTCTTCAACGCTGTTTTTCAAACTTTTGGCAATATTCAAATGTTCTAAGTGACACTCTACGGCACTTTCGAAATTTGCCATGGCTAAATACACAGCTCCCACATTTCCAATCTCACGTGCCTCCAGGAGTTTTTCATTGCTCTGTTTCAACAGCAGCACGCACTGTTTGTGACTTTGTAAAGCATTCGGGTAGTCCCCGATTGCTGTGTAAACGTGTCCGAGGCGACCCAGTGCCACGGTGGCCGTTTGTCTGTCCTTCAGTCGCATTGCGAGCACCAGCTGGAATCTGTCATGTGACAGCGCCTCCTTGTAGTGACCTTTGGAGAAATATGCCGACCCCAGGTTACCGTAGGCACGACACTCACCATCTGCATCACCTGGAAGATTGGAAAATAAATGGTACTCAAACTGCTTTAGCACAAACTGTTTTTAAAGGGACACACGGCAATGTTTATTTTTTAAAAACTCACGGCGTCCCGCTAGTTTATCTGCATGACTTGCATTTGTTCAATCATTAATATTAATTATAAGAATAGTATTAAGCAATTTGTTTTCGCATATTAATAATTTTTGATATTATTGCACCAATATTATATTAACATTGATAGTATTATAAGACGAACTAGTGAATACTTAAAATCTGATTTATTTAAATGTAACCAGGGTAAAAGTAAAAATGATACAGGATATATAAATCGAGACATCCATTTCAACCACTTCAAGATTGCCATGTGTCCCTTTAAATACGTTTCACCATGGAAGAATATCCATGATTGCCGTGTGTCCCTTTAAATACGTTTCACCATGGAAGAATATCAATTATTGCCGTGTGTCCCTTTAAATACGTTTCACCATGGAAGAATATCAATAAACATTTTTTTTTTAAAATATGTTCCAATTTTTTTTTCTTCTTTTAAATCTATATAAAATTCTTCTCATATACACTTGGAGGAATGATGAAGGAAAACTTTCTGTTAGAGTTTTGATAAACATGTAAAACTTTAATGTCTTGAAACAATATTGCTTTGCACTAAATTTTAAAGAAAAACATTTCTATCACAACTTTCACGTTGACCTGTGTTTATCGCAGCAGTTCCATAGAAATGCCTAATCGTTTTATTATTATCATATCATATATATCTCTGTGGTCGAAACTTAAGCTGCTTTTTTTTACAGCAAGTTTAATAAAACCACACCAAGGGACCATATTTTCCATAACTTAATGTTTTAAATTCGTAAAATTTATCATAATGCTCCCCACTAGTAGTTTGACTAGGTGACAATACAAGTACTTGGCTGGATTATGCTTATAATAAATATTTAGTCGCAGGCCTAGTTTTTTCGGTCGAGATCCATTCTGCTGATTAACCGTGACTTAACATAGCACAATGCTTAATGGCTCTGGGTTCTGTTTTCTGATGGTTTTTGGGTTTAAAACTTAAAATTACTTAAAATGAATTTTGTCCAAGTATTGTATTTTCAATGGCTCCGTAGATCGACATTTTTTATCATATATTAAAACATTCAATGTTATGTGTTAAAATACTTTTACCTTTAAAGTTTTCTTCGTCATCAAATAAAATCTTATTCTCGCTTTTCACAGATATTGCAATGTGTGAATTGTAGATATATCTATTGTTGTGTATTGATTTCGATTTAAATAAACCTAAACATGTTCATGGAACAAAACATGGCCGGACAACTTTAAGAGATCAATTTAACTCTTCCCTTCTCTTGAGTACAAGTCTGATGGTATTTTTATTTTTTTTAATTTGCAGAAAGACAGTAAAAACTTGGTAAAAAGTAGAGAAAATACTTGAACAATAGCCCACACAAAATATTATTGATCTAGAATATTGCTGTAAAAGGTTTGTGTAGACATTTTTTCATGCATAGGTAGGGATAATTATAATTAACATCAACCCTTTAGTATTTTATGTTTGGCCCTATGTTAATAAGCCAGAACTCCATGTAATGGATCAGTCATCTGACCAATGCACTCTTTATACTAAATGGTATATATATTAACACACCGTTTTAAAAGAAAGAAATAATTGCAATAAAAAATGTCACATCGATAAATTTGTCCTAAAATTACTCAATTCTTTGTCCTTGCATTTTTCGTTTGCTGGAAGCACAGATTTTTAAAAAAAAAACACATCTTATATGTCTATTAAAAACTGTTGTTTTTTTAATAGAAATATAACAAGTTTTTTTAACCGTTATCTTTGGCTGGAAGGGATTTGGTTGCGATTTAAAATTTATGACCCTCGCAGCCTCATTTAATGGTCAATAATTTGACCTTTCAACAAGCTTTGTATTTTTTTTATAAGTTACTGCTTTTTGTTTTCATAAACTGATGCGAAAAAGAATATCAAACTTGAAATAATAAAACTATCACTTTTGCTACCAGTTGTGCATAAAAATCAATAAAAATGTACTGCAATTACAAACCAAGTATTAAAACGAAAGTCTTAAAGCCCCTCAGAAATTAATACTTTTGATTTAATTATACAACAAAACTCGCTGACTTGGCTTGTTTTCCAGACCAATATATTTTTAAACATTATTTAAGGCCATAATAAATTAATTGCTAGTTTCTCATCCAAATTTATTTCAAAATAGGGGCGGGGGGTGAAATTTTATTTTTTTATTTTATGCGACAAATGGAAAATGGCCTTGACGCAAGGCAAAAATATATACTGCTGAGTACATCCAAGATTGAAAACACATTTTAATAGTGTTTCATAATTTCAGCAATTGTTTTTTTTGTTTGAATTTTTTTTATTTTTTTATTATTATTAATTTATTATTTTTTTGAAGAAGAAGAAATAAACATTTCCGGGGCGGCATAAAAAATGGGGGCGGGCAGGGATGAGAATCTAGCAAATAATTTATTATGGCCTCAACTGTACAAAACATGAGGCCATTATATTTATTGTATTTTCTATTTTATATGAAAACTGAAGCACATTAGGTTTCTATTATTCGTATTAAGATTGACAATAACCATAATTCTTTCAGATTGCCTTCAGTCCCTTTAATTGAATAAATCTTAATCTAAAATGAAAGAAAACTCATCAAAAAATACATCCTATATTTTTTCCGAACTTTACAATACATTAACTGCATAATGAAACAATAACGTACTCGGTGTTTGAACCTGACTACGAGCGTTAACATCAATCTACGGCCACCATTGTTACCGACAATTGTGTCATCTACCTGATAAAGCATTCTTATCTCCGCACACAAAGGAGTCATACCCCATGAATGGCAGACTGGTTTTGCATTTAAATGTCAATAAAAATACACCTACATAGAGACAAAGTGGAACCAGTCTCAGGTCACGTCGGCAACAAACCGTTATATGGGAATTAAATGGAATTCATTGTCGATGAGTCAACAAAAATGCAATAATTATTGTCAAATTTCCTAAAAATTTTTGTCTTTGTCTAGATGTTGTTATTTATTTATAAACCAAAAATATTTGTCTTTGTTTAAATGTACTTATTTATTTATAAACAATGGCCTCCAGTTACTAACATGTGTCATAACATCTTATGTATAGAATATGCAGATATTGTCAGTCACTTCATACTGTATAGTAATACAATGAGTTTCTCACCAAATATTTTGAAGCACAAACCTGAATTTAAACTGGTTTATAATAATTATGTACTTTCAGCTTATCCATGAAATAGAAGCTGAATGTTGTTTAACCACTCATCTACATTATAGCTAGGTAATAATTAGAGATGCCCAATCCAGAACCTGCCCTACTTACTGGGTATGAACTCAGTCAATACAGAAAATGTGTCTCTACGAAAACCGACCAAATAATTCTAAAGCATCGTGGAAACACAGTGACAGATTATCGATGTCACAGTGTCTCCACGATGCAGTAGAGTTATACAGTCCGTTTTCGTAAAGATGCATTTTCTGTACTGACCGAGTTCAAATCCCAGTGCTACTCTTATAAACAAATAAATGCCTATGGAATAAAGAATATAGACTCTGATGCAAGGAAAATCCCGGTGTATGTCCGCATTCGAGAAAGGGTCTTGGTCTTTAAGGAAACCTACCTAAGCTTTTGGCCACTTGCAAATCCTTCTGCATGAATATAATAGCCTTGTCGATGTTCCCCATGCCCCAGTATGCACTGCTGAGAGCCGAAAACACCGACCCTCTCAGTTTCAGGCTGCATGATCCTATTTTTAGCGCAGCCTCCAGCATTTGTACCGAGGCATGGTAGTGGCCAGCCTGCAGGAGCTCTTGACCAATCACAGAGATGATAACAAATGGACTTTTGTCTAATTTTAGCTTCTGAAGCTGCTGGAATATGGGCTCCAGCTTCTCTGAAATCAAAAAGAAATCATTTTTGTGTAAAAATGATAAAAATTTATATTAATAAAATTATTTATTGACAATTCTGGCAAGTTCACAACAAGGAGTAAGATTCTTCTTCTTTCTGTTTTTTAGTATTAAAACAGCGCTAGTCAACTGCCATGTAAGTCTACATAAATACATCTAAGTATGGAAAATCGGAGCAATTTTTGGGGCGCTGTCGGAAATATTCTCATTATACTTATGGATGAATAAGTAACACATGCCTATGAGTAGCACATGGACCTATGTAAAACACATGGACCTATGTAAAACACATGGACCTATGTAAAACACAAGGACCTACGTAAAACACATGGACATATGAATAATGAGTACATTGACCTATGGGTAGAACATGGACCTATGTGAAACATTTGGCCTACGAATAATGAGTATATTGACATATAGGTAGTACATGGACCTATGTAAAACAAATGGAACTATGGATAATGAGTACATTGACCTATGGGTAGCACATGGACCTATGTAAAACACATGGACCTATGAATAATTAGTACATTGACCTATGGGTAGCACATGGACCTATGTAAAACACATGGACATATGATTAATGAGTACATTGATCCATGGGTATCACATGGACCTATGTGAAACATTTGGCCTACGAATAATGAGTACATTGACATATAGGTAGTACATGGACCTATGTAAAACATATGGACCTATGAATAATGAGTACATTGACATATGGGTAGCATATGGACCTATGAGGAGTGGAGAATTTGAGAGCTACATGGACTAAAATCTCTTACGACTCACCTTTAAGTGGACACTTGATGGCCGCATCAGTGAGCCCAGATAACAAGCTGCTGTTACTGGCATCGTGGGCGAGGCCCGAGGCAAACGCAGCCAGCGCATCCGCATGTTGACCCAACTGTTGTAGCGCAGAACCTTCACGAATGTAGGCC
This sequence comes from Cyrtodaria siliqua, assembly GCA_037043455.1. Classification (NCBI taxonomy): domain Eukaryota; kingdom Metazoa; phylum Mollusca; class Bivalvia; order Adapedonta; family Hiatellidae; genus Cyrtodaria; species Cyrtodaria siliqua. The sequence goes on from JAWPHD010006474.1 coordinate 123,137, forward strand.
TGAAATGGAGAATGGACAATGGTTATTGATTGGTTAATTTCAATATCACAATTTTGTTAAAATATATGTTGTTTAATGTTTACCTGGCATTACCTGTTAAGTAAAACATGAATACGTATATGCAAGAGAGTGAAACAACAGCAAACAGAACATGAGAAGTACAAGTACTTACATAGTTGCATAAACTACAACAGAATAGACAGCAAAGAATATAACACGGTACATAACAGACTAGAATAGAATAGCACAGAAGTTGTATTAAGTGTTATTTTACAGTCTTATACAATAACAATAAATACTGGAAAGGTGATCCCTTGGAAGCAACACACACAAACAAGATAGAAAAGTAGCAGACTCAGTTTTATTGAGTCTGTTCATGAGAGGTAATTTTAAGATGCATGTTTCCTAGCACCGGCTTTAGCGATATTCTTTTCAAATTCGCCAACATTCTTTTTAGTCATTCTCGTATTTTTATGTTTTGTTTTTTTCATGACTGATTCCCTCATACTCATCCTTATAGTCTGGAATATATTTTTTGTATGTGATGTAATTAGGTTTATAGTCCCCCAGTACAGTCTGCCTGAATCTTTTAAAGGGAGATTCTCTCATTGTTTTGTTTAATATGTCTGCAGTTTAAAGTAGTGAAAATCTCACATAGCAAATTGTAAAAATTGACATTCAATATTTCTTCATTTCTAATTCCTTATTTCTATTCCTTCATATTGGCTCTTTTCAGAAGAAAGTTGACTGGTCAATGATTTTTTTTAAAAGATTGATAAATGAGAAAGTTGAACAGAATACCCTTCTACATTATCGTAGACTGGTTTAGACAAAAGCAAGATTTTCCACCTGACTGCTTCCTCCCATTGCTGATAATTATAACTAGACGTCTGATTTATGGTGGAATATTAATAAAGGGTTAGAACAATGCAATGCTACTAATGAACCAAGTTTCAGTAATAGATCAACGCCAAGCTTTATAGTGTCTGACATGATGAATTTAGTTCAATGGATGAAATCTAAAAGCCTTTCCATCAATGGCTGAAATTCAATATCTTTCTTTTGAAATACCGGACATGAATACCTGGAATACTCTATAAATAAATGTAAAAATATTGCGAAAGTGGATTTTTAGGCAGAATAAAGCCATAAATATTCATTTTGCTTTTAAAAATAGAATGACTAATGTCACGTCCCTACATGAAATAATCATCAAATTCACGATTCATTAGAAGCTTGGTGCATCATACCCCAGACAAATACAGTAGAAACATCTTTACACTGTTGGATATAAAGGCGTTTAGCTTTATTATAAAAGAACTACCATCGAATTTGATTGCATAATGCGTCTTGTTACAAAGATGAATTTGCCAGAGTTCAAAAAAGCTTTAGGCAGAGTTCATTCAATGCATGGCATCATTGTGTGACGTTTGTAGTTGGCAACATCAATATGCAGAATGTAAATGATATGCAAGAAAAAGAATCAACCATGGGTATCCGGTTCTGATAGGGAAATTCCAATCCACGGTATAACTGTTTTAATCGGAACCTCGGCAGAGTCTCGGTTCAGATAAAAACAAGTAAACCTCATGTTGGAATTCCCAATCTTCACCGGATGCCCATGAACACAATTCTTATAATCTTCATGGTAAAGTAAATGGAAGTATTGCCTTTTGTGTAACGTTATAGTTAAGATGAAATGAACTGAATGATGTTTAACGATTCATCAACACATTATAGGTTATGTAGAACTGTCCCAGAGAAAGGGGAAAGATACATAGGAATCCAGGAACTGCTTTGTTTACATCCCTAACTGACGGACGAGGCAAAGGGAAAGTGTCCTCCAGTTTCAAGTCCAATGCGCTATCCACTGTATGGGCCACACCAGTCCCCTTCCAGATGATATACGCATTCAAATATTTTCTTTAAAGTACTGAACTTCATCAATAGTAATACAATCTGTTTAAAGGGACACTTGGCAATCTTGTTATCTGTTTTTTACTTTTTCCATGCATAAAAAAAACCAAACACATATAAAGCTATTTTGCTCTTCCTTATAACTCCACCTCTTATAAATCACTATACTTTTTTTCTTTGTTTAAACTTTGAGCAGTTTTGATTTCTTGACCTAAAATGTAATTTTGAGTAAAAGTAACCAAGATTGCCACGTGTCCCTTTAACACTATAACGTTTTTGGATTTCAGCTTTTAAGTACACCATATGCACAAAAGTATAATTTATATATATAAACTGAACGCTATTTTCTAATAAATCTACATTGTGAATATATCATATTTTTGGGTAACGATATACTGGCAATACGCTTCATTACTTTTTATTGGCCTGTCAAAATGACAATCATACTGCATTGATGGTTTAGATTATCTTTCAGATAATTTATAATATTCTCCATTAATTTCATATTAGTATTAACCCAACATTTTCAACCAATCAGTTGCCTCAGATTTTCAAATACTCAGTGCACCATTTATTCACTAAGATTTTACTACAAGCAGTCTTCAAAATTAAGAGTGTGACCTATATAGAGACTTAAATCGATAAAACCCAAGGCAAACACTAAGTCTTCGAAGAGAAATCTTCACCATTAAGAAACCGCGGTTGATTGTTATGCTCCTGTCCGTTCGGTTTCTTAATGATGAAGATTTCACTTCATAGCCTCTGTCCTATGCTTCATATATTATACGTCTTATATTAACCCTTAACCCACTACATATATATAATGGACTGTTCTTTCTTTGAATTAAGACCATTCCATTTATGTGACAAAGGGTTATTGCAAATGTGAGTTACTCGGAGGCTGATCTGGGTTTACAATGGACGCAAAGGCTATTATAGTCATGCTTAGCGGGTTAAAACAACAAAGTTGTCTGCTTTTCGTTTCTTGGGAAAATTAACAGATATCCTTCTGACTGTTGCTTTGATTATCACATATTTAGCTTATAATAAACAGACAGCAGCAATTGTTTACTTATGCCACTGAGGCTGACTTTTCTGCCCTTCAGCATTTATTTTGAGGGAAAAACAAAACGTTCAAAAACAATATTTTAAAAGCGAAAAAACATAGGGTCTGCCTCATATAATCATGAATTAATCCATCTTCAAATGTTACCTGCAGGACAATTAATCAATTACGCGGCCATGATAAATAAGTTATATCCCTAAAATTCTACAGAAGCTATTCTTCCCCATTCTTTGTTTTGGCTTTATACCCCTAAAAGTCTGCAGAGCTATTCTTCCCCATTCTTTGTTTTGGCTTTATACCCCTAAAAGTCTGCAGAGCTATTCTTTCCCAGTCTTTGTTTTGGCTTTATTCCCCTAAAAGTCTGCAGAGCTATTCTTCCCCATTCTTTGTTTTGGCTTTATTCCCCTAAAATTCTACAGAAGCTATTCTTTCCCAGTCTTTGTTTTGGCTTTATTCCCCTAAAAGTCTGCAGAGCTATTCTTCCCCATTCTTTGTTTTGGCTTTATTCCCCTAAAATTCTACAGAAGCTATTCTTTCCCAGTCTTTGTTTTGGCTTTATACCCCTAAAAGTCTGCAGAAGCTATTCTTTCCCAGTCTTTGTTTTGGCTTTATTCCCCTAAAAGTCTGCAGAGCTATTCTTCCCCATTCTTTGTTTTGGCTTTATTCCCCTAAAATTCTACAGAAGCTATTCTTTCCCAGTCTTTGTTTTGGCTTTATACCCCTAAAAGTCTGCAGAGCTATTCTTCCCCATTCTTTGTTTTGGCTTTATTCCCCTAAAAGTCTGCAGAGCTATTCTTCCCCATTCTTTGTTTTGGCTTTATTCCCCTAAAATTCTACAGAAGCTATTCTTTCCCAGTCTTTGTTTTGGCTTTATTCCCCTAAAAGTCTACAGAAGCTATTCTTCCCCATTCTTTGTTTTGGCTTTATTCCCCTAAAAGTCTGCAGAAGCTTTTCTTTTAATCGAGGACGTCTACATCTTTGATCCATTCCTTTCAACCACTCAGTTCCCTCTCAAAAAGTATCAGTGTATTTGTTAAGACGAAAACATATGATCATATTTCAAACCACCTCAGAGACCAACAAAACACCATCGAAAACACAAAGAGGAGATGTCTGAGCTATTCATACTTCGATGAAACACGTAAAAAAATATGCTGATAGAAATCTGTATCGATCTGCGACAAAAAATACAAAGCACGAAAAGTATCGACAATAGTTTTTATTATTAATTGTATGAAATGAATACATAATTCTTAATAAGATGATATATCTGTAGCCATGGTTGTATTTACAGCACTGTGGGTAAATTATATATCGCTAAATCTTACAGCAAGCGTCAAACAGAGTATTGTAACCTTGTAAAATAGTAAAACGCTTCACTTTTCCCTTGTATTCATATTTTGTTCACCCATAAAATGATCATTTAATTGCCCGACAAACACATTAGGAGAAAATCATTCAATATAAAGGTAATTATGTTTTTGTAATAATCTGCTAAACGGTTTGTTGAACTAACAATCTACAGATTCTACTAAAGGTAGCTTTATTTTGTTATAAAATGGGATGTTTCCAGAAATGAGGGCATAATAAAGGGAATCGCGGCAATCTAGAATTGTTTTAAACTCACAGCGTCCCGTTAGTTTTTCTACATAATATGCATTTGTTCAATCAGTAATATTAATTGTAAGAATAGTATAAAGCAAATTGTGTTTGCATATTACTAACTGTTGATTATATTGCACCAATAAAATGTTTAAACCTGTTGTAGAATAATGAAGGAAACTGAAAACTAAATATTTTATTTATTAAATGCAAGCAAGTTTGAAGTCAAAATGATACTGAATAAATGCATCGAGACGGTAATTTCAATACTTGATACACATGTCAAGATTGCCGTGTGTTCCTTTAAAAGTATCATCAACAGGCGATAAACATCGGTAAATATGTATTACATTCTACAAATAAACAGATAAAAGCAACCTCAGAAGGTATCAAAAGGCAACTGATTATCACACTTAGGCATGCCGCACATAGGATTGAACCTGCCAGATACAGAAACCTGCCACTCATGGGCTCAAACATGCCTCACATGATATCAAACCTGTCACTCATGGGCTAGAACCTGCCTCACATGATATCAAACCTGTCACTCATGGGCTAGAACCTGCCTCTCATGATATCAAACCTGTCACTCATGGGCTAGAACCTGCCTCACATAGGCTTGAACCTGCCAGATAATGGCTAGAACCTGCCACAGATGGGCTGGAACCTGCCACTCATGGGCTAGAACATGCCTCACATGATATCAAACCTGTCACTCATGGGCTAGAACCTGCCTCACATGATATCAAACCTGTCACTCATGGGCTAGAACCTGCCTCACATGATATCAAACCTGTCACTCATGGGCTAGAACCTGCCTCACATAGGCTTGAACCTGCCAGATAATGGCTAGAACCTGCCACAGATGGGCTGGAACCTGCCACACATGGGCTGGAACCTGCCACACATGGTTCAAACCTGCCACACATTGGCTGGAACCTGCCACACAGGGGCTAGAACCTGCTGCTCATGGGCTGGAACCTGCCACACATGGTTCAAACCTGCCACACATTGGCTGGAACCTGCCACACAGGGGCTAGAACCTGCTGCTCATGGGCTGGAACCTGCCACACATGGTTCAAACCTGCCACACATTGGCTGGAACCTGCCACACAGGGACTAGAACCTGCCACACAGGGGCTAGAACCTGCTGCTCATGGGCTGGAACCTGCCATACATGAGCTTAAACCTGCCACACATGGGCTGGAACCTGCCAGATACTGGCTAGAACCTGCCACACAGGGGCTAGAACATGCCACACAGGGGCTAGAACATGCCACACATAGGCTTGAACCTGCCAGATACTGGCTAGAACCTGCCACAGATGGGCTGGAACCTGCCACACATGGGCTAGAACCTGCTGCTCATGGGCTGGAACCTGCCACACATGGTTCAAACCTGCCACACATTGGCTGGAACCTGCCACACAGGGGCTAGAACCTGCTGCTCATGGGCTGGAACCTGCCACACATGGTTCAAACCTGCCACACATTGGTTGGAACCTGCCACACAGGGGCTTGAACCTGCCACACAGGGGCTAGAACCTGCTGCTCATGGGCTGGAACCTGCCATACATGAGCTTAAACCTGCCACACATGGGCTGGAACCTGCCAGATACTGGCTAGAACCTGCCACACAGGGGCTAGAACCTGCTGCTCATGGGCTGGAACCTGCCATACATGAGCTTAAACCTGCCACACATGGGCTGGAACCTGCCACACAGGGGCTGGAACCTGCCAGACAAGGGCTGGAACCTGCCACACATGGGCTGGAACCTACCACACATGGGCTGGAACCTGCCACACATGGACTGGAACCTGCCACACATGGTTCAAACCTGCCACAAATGGGCTGGAACCTGCCACACAGGGGCTTGCACCTGCCACACAGGGGCTAGAACCTGCTGCTCATGGGCTGAAACCTGCCATACATGAGCTTAAACCTGCCACACATGGGCTGGAACCTGCCAGATACTGGCTAGAACCTGCCACACAGGGGCTAGAACCTGCCACACAGGGGCTAGAACCTGCTGCTCATGGGCTGGAACCTGCCATACATGAGCTTAAACCTGCCACACATGGCTGGAACCTGCCACACATGGTTCAAACCTGCCACACATGGGCTGGAATCTGCCACACAGGGGCTGGAACCTGCCACACAAAAGCTGGAACCTGCCACACATGGGCTGGAACCTACCACACATGGGCTGGAACCTGCCACACATGGACTGGAACCTGCCACACATGGTTCAAACCTGCCACAAATGGGCTCAAACCTGCAACACAGGGGCTGGAACCTGCCACACATGGGCTCAAACTTGCCATACATGGGATGGAACCTACCACACATGGGGTGGAACCTGCCACACATGGGCTGGAATCTACCACACATGGGCTGGAACCTGCCACACAGGGCTGGAACCTGTCACAAACGGGCTCAAACCTGCCACACATGAGCTCGAACCTGCCACAAATGGGCTCAAATCTGACACAAACGAGCTCAAACCCAGTCTTCACTTAATTAGGAGGACAAATTTGCTGCAATTGAACAAGTATTTTCACAAATGGGAAAATGGATTCTATTCAAGTAGAGAAATGTGTCTTATTTTTAATTATAATGAATGAGTACATTATGTTAATGGAGAGATTTTATTACAACCTGAATCTTTACTTTGGACACAATTCTTGGCAATGTTCAAGACATCCATTTATAAATTACCAAATTTGTTATACCATAATGCATTATACATAAAGCAGTAATTTGAGCCTTGATATACTAGCTATCTATATAATTTATAACATATAAAAACCCAAGTAATACATCAAGAGCCAGTCCATGGGGGTGGTGGTGGACCCTAAAATAAAGCAGGCATAGCTTTAACCTATATGCTTGCAGGATTTAAGCCGGACTTGTTAAACAATTCTGAAAATGCATCAGAATTCACCAATGACATTTACTCCCCTAGCCCTTGTGGTGTCCTCCCCACACCCACTCCCGACCCTACTCCTAAAATAAAATGAATATTCATGTGTTCTTAATTCAATTCATTTCTAAATCTGTCCTTGACAACACCTTTAAAAATAACAAACAAACAACAAATATTTTGAAATAAATTCAAGCCGACAGTTAACTTATAAAGCGTCATTTATTCTTACATACTATAAGTCAATAAATTAAATGGCCAAAATTGCCAAACATTGTCCGACCTGAGAACAGCAAACAGATGAAAAATAAGTAATCAGTAGAACCGTGGTGAGACATCTCCAAAAACTACTTATATGTGGCTTACCGCACCCCGAAAGTTTTATTTAAATTCGTAAAATCTTTTAAGACTAAATAAACAAGTATTTATATGTAGCCTATATGTGGTACCGCAAAAATGCCATTAAATTATTATAATGCATTAAATTTAGTACCATACCCATGATAAAATGTCCAGTTATGAAAATAACAATGTGTGTGAAAAAATGATGTGTGTCTGTGAATCCCCAAGAAACATCAACTTTGGCATATCTAAATATCAACCTTAGCATTATATAAATATCAACCGCATATCTAAATATCAACCTTAGCATATCTAAATAACAAACCTTAGCACATATAATATCAACCTTAGCATATCTTATATCAACCTTAGCATATCTATTATAAACATTACCATATCTAAATATAAACCTTAGCATATATAATATCAACCTTAGCATAGCTTATATCAACCTTAGCATATCTAAATATAAACATTACCACATATAAACCTTAGCATATATAATATCAAACTTAGCATATCTTATATCAACCTTAGCATATCTAAATATAAACATTACCATATCTAAATATAAACCTTAGCATATATAATATCAACCTTAGCATAACTTATATCAACCTTGGCATATCTAAATATAAACATTACCAAATATAAACCTTAGCATATATAATATCAAACTTAGCATATCTTATATCAACAGTAGCATATCTAAATATAATCATTACCATATCTAAATATAAACCTTAGCATATATAATATCAACCTTAGCATATCTTATATCAACCTTGGCATATCTAAATATAAACATTACCAAATATAAACCTTAGCATATATAATATCAAACTTAGCATATCTCATATCAACCTTATCATATCTAAATATAAACATTAGCATATCTAAATATAACCCTTAGCATATCCAATATCCACCCTAGCATATCTAATAAAACCTTAGTATGTCAATTGTAAACTTTAAACCATAAGAGTAAATACCGGGTAGGGCAAGACCAACATTATAATGACAAGACCACAATATAATGGCAATACAATGTACCAACATTATAACGGCAAGACCAACATTAAAACGGCAAGACCAACATTATAACGGCAAGACCAACATACCCTTTTACAATAATGAGTACTATAGGTCAGATTTTTTTTATAGATAAAAATTATAAAATGGGTCAATGGGAGTTGGATGCCTCACTTGACATTAAGTTGGGAGTTGGATGCCTCACTTGACATTAAGTTCTGATAACAAGAAAGCAGCTACAATGCCCTCTCCACTATTAAAAAATCTCTTTGATAGCTATACATTCAATGGTAATTGTAAAACATGTTGTATAATTTATGCAGAACTATAACTTTCAGGTATTCCCTTTTCAAAGAATGTCATTAATTATCCCCGCTTCATTAGGCATGTGAATTAATCATCCCAATTGGTTCCTTAGATCTTCATTTGTGTTTGTTTCTACATTAAGGTGGTTCAGTGATTTATTGTGAATTTGTTTTTATTATTCTCTGAGTTTAATCAATCAAGGAGCTTTGATCTGTGGTTTTCTCTCTCTTTCTCCCCATAATCAATGTTGTTTAGACAACACACTATTTGTCTTATCTGACAAACTTACATGTTTTATGATCAAGAATCGGATAAGGTCCCTATATAATGCTTATGGGGTATTTTTTCTCCATTTTTGCAGTAATTGTTGCGATAATAGAGCAAATTGTAAATAATAATTTTAAATTATCATCACAAACACATCTTCCATTAGCATTATCCACTGCATACACAACATCAGCATCGTCATCATCATCATCATCATCATCATCATCATCATCATCACCACCATCATCACCTGCATCCTCTTCCTCCTCCTCATAAACAACAACAACAACAACAAAACATTTATTATTATCATCATCATCTCTTAATTAATTCTATGGGGCTAATTACTTAGACCCATCAACTTTAAAGGGACACACGGCACCCGTGATTTACCTAAAACTCGCGCCGTCACGTTAGTTTTTCAACTAACCTTCACATTTGTGACCATTAATAATAATTACTTTAACAACAACCATTAATAATCATTATCTTTATTACAAACGGTTGCCTTAACTTTTAGACCAATCGACTTTACTAAGACCAATCATCATACAAAAAGACAGATCTCTTGTAGCATGTTTAAATTCAGTAGCAGCCGGAAAAAATAATCAAATTATCTGCTTAAAGCCCATGTTTGCATGCATTTACCATATTTTGTCTATATAGCTCTCATGGGCCATTGCTCGGCCTGATCAGCATATTACATATATTTCACTTTCAATCCATAGCCCTGTAAACTAATGTATTACTACAAACACATCCAATAAATGGAGGTTATAAAATATTCAGTAAAAGGAATCCGGACCAATGTCTATTGATAATGACCGAGCGCAAATTGGTCACAAATTGATACATTACTTTCGATAATTGGTATTCCTTAAGAAAGCTGAAATTTTCCAAATTATTTGGTCTACTGCACGTTTCGCATTTTGGACTTGGATTCAAGTCAGATTTCTCTAAAATCATGAAGGGTCCGTGAATATTACAAAAGCAACTGTTTGTCGATAATTAGGAATCACAAGAGGTGACTCCTGAGTCAATACAAATGCAGGTAGCTTGTTTGCAGTGATGGGCAACATTCTCAAGGGAAAGTTTACAAGAATTGATATTGAACAGTACTGATCTACATCTTGAACAGTGCTTTTATGATAAACTAATTGATTATTTCCCACCACCAGTCTATAATAATTATTATTTTCTACTAACAGTAGAATGTTTATTATTTCTTATTACCAGTCTATTTTATTTGTTCCAACTTCCAGTCTCATATTTATTATTTCCCTTTACTATTCTATTGTATTTGTTCCAATTTCCTGTCTAATGTTCATTATTTTCCACCACCAGTCTATTGTATTTGTTCCAACTTCCTCACAGTCTAATGTTCATATTTCCCACCACCAGTCTATCGTATTTGTTCCCATCACCAGTCTAATGTTAATTATTTCCTTCAACCGGTTTAATGTATTTGTTCCAACTACCAGTCTAATGTTTATTATTTCCCATTACCAGTCTCATGTTTATTATTTCCCACCACCAGTCTACTGCTTATTATTTTCCTATTTTCCATCAACAGTGTCATGTTATTTCCCATAGTCTCAGCCAGCTAAACCATATCATGCATATGTCTTACCTGCAGACATCGGTCTGGGCAGATTAGGCCAATTAAAGTGTCCACTAGCGATAAGTACAATTTATTCGGGCGTATTTTTCACGCGCATAAAGTCGAAGTTTGCGTGACGTCATGTTGTAAATAAACGTACAACGTCAATTGTTGATGCATCAGTTAAACTTTTTAACGTCACTTGCTGCTTAGATCTCATAAGTTAAAAATAAGAAATTATTATTAAATTAACTTAAAAATATGTTTTTTGAAAGTCTCGTTGAATCTCCCAAAATCTCGCCAAAATCGCCCAAAACATTGGGGCGATTTCAAACGTACTATTTTCCCCAGGCCCTGGTTCTGGATCCGTGTAGCGTAGCGTAACGAAGAAACCAGAAGCGGGCCGTGTGACCGAGACTATATTTCCCCCTGCCAGTCTATTGTATTTACTATCACTACCAGTTTAATGTTAATTATTTCCCATCATCAGTCTAATGTTCAATATTTCCCACTACCCGAACCTCACCACCAATTTAATTTTGATTATTCCTTCTACCAGGCTATTGATGATTATTATTTTTCACCATCAGTTTCAGTCTATTAATGTTTATAATTTCCCTCCACCATCCCTGCACTAAATTTGTTTGTTTGTATGGTGTTTTACGTCATTTTCAACACATAAGGTTATATAATTATGACGGTCGATTTTATTGTGGTGGAGGCAGACCTGGCCCATTTTTCCTGGGTAGAACCAGTACTGTACATCTCCCGCCATCCCTAAGAACCCTGCACTAAAAACCAACTCTATACATCTTTTACTTGCAGGGTCATACAGAAGTGGTGTTTCAAGTTAAAAGAGTTACAGTGTTTTTTTATGCCTAATTTGGGGCCGTTATTCGGCCCCTTCACAATGCCAAAAAGTATACTTTTTTCACAATTATATCCAAAAAATTCACAATCTGAAAAAAACAATAACAAACAAGAGGTCAATGACCTTGAAGCTCTACTGATTGATTTTGATTTTAGGAAGTAGTCGCTACAGACTTGTTTTTTGAAAATCTATTTTTAACCGTGGCGACCATCTTGAATTTCCGGCCGACCTGAAATTTTGCTAGGATCATTTAGACATTAAGAGCAACATTCCTGTGAAGTTTCATGAAAATCCGTCAAGTAGTTTCAGAGAAGTAGTTGCTACAAGTTTTCATTATATAACTCTATGTAAACAAAGATGGCCGCTGGCAGCCATGTTTAACGTCAAATCAGAACGATTTTCGACAAGGACCAACATCATGTCATACTGATCATTTTAGAAAAAGTCCCATATCAATATCTCTTATTGTTTTGAAGAAGTAGTCGCTACAAACTTATTTATTTTAAATCTATTTTTAGCTGTGGCGGCCATCTCGAACTTCCGGCCGACCTGAAATTTTTCTAGGATCAACTAGACATCAAGAGCAACATTCCTGTGAAGTTTCATGAACATCCGTCAAGTAGTTTCAGAGGAGTAGTCGCTACAAGTTTTTACTATATAACTCTATGTAACCAAAGATGGCCACTGGCAGCCATGTTTAACGTTGAATCAAAATAATTTTCAACAAGGATCTACATCATGTCATGCTGATCATTTTAGAAAAAGTCCCATATCAATATCACTTATAGTTTTCAAGAAGTAGTCGCTACAAACTTATTTTTTAAAATTCTATTTTTAGCTGTGACGGCCATCTTGAATTTCCGGTCAATTAGACATCAAGAGCAACATTCCTGTAAAGTTTCATGACAATCCGCCAAGTAGTTTCAGAGGAGTATTCGCTACAATTTTTACTATATAACTCTATGTAAACAAAGATGGCCGCTGGCAGCCATGTTTAACGTTGAATCAAAACGATTTTTGACTAGGATCAACATCATGTCATGCTGATCATTTTAGAAAAAGTCCCATATCAATATCACTTATAGTTTTCAAAAAGTAGTCGCTACAAACTTGTATTTTAAAACTCTATTTTTAGCTTTGGTGGCCATCTTGGATTTCACATCAACATGAATTTTTGCTAGGATCAACTAGACTTTATGGGCAACATTTCTGTAAAGTTTCATGAATATCCATCCAGTAGTTTCAGAGGAGTTGTTGCTACAAATAAAAGTTTACGGACAGACGGACGGACGGGCGGACGGACAGACGACGGACGCCGCACCACGGCATAAGCTCTGCTGATCTCTGATCAATAGAGCTAAAAACAAAAACAAAAAAACAGGCAGTTCAAGGATACTAGTCTTAATATAAGCTGGTTCAAATTTACCAAAAACAAAACTTAAAACCAAGGGATATTAAACTGTGAAAATAAAAGTGAAAAAAGTTTCTTTTTTTTTTGTTATAATATTTCACAATTCTCACAATTTCTAGAAAAATGCTGCTATTTTTCACAATGGCACAGGCACAGGCTGCATTCACAAGACACATAAAAAAAACACTGGAGTTAGTTGTTTTTTTTGAATAATTGTGGGAGAGAAAATCCTTACACAGTTTCTTAACCTATAATCACAAGCTCGCACAGGAAGTGACTGTCAGACTAGACCTCCTGTAGGGCACGTGGACATGACAGCTATAATGTTTAAACACCTTGTTAGTGTTCCGTTTACCCACTAGGTGTCAGCACTAATGCACTGACATCAGGACTAATATAACAGACGAGCCTTCAATTAATCATTGCTGATTGATGTAAACTTGACCACTGACAGCCTTGTACTAAAGACCCGAGAACCCAACCAGTACAGTAGTAATAAGGTTAATTCAGACTTTTTATCAATATTCGTGACCATGGTTAATGTAGCTGAGTTTCGATCTATCAAATTATTACATTAATCAGTTTATTTAAATGTGTCATGTGATTTTTTATTTGTTTCTTAAATGACAAGAACCATAATTAATTACTGTTAAACATTTAATGTAGAGTTGTAGAAATGACCCCACAAAAAGTAATCCCACTACCTTCTTTTTGTCTTGAGCAATCCCCTTGAAGGCCCATGCAGATAAAAGGTTTGATTTAGGCAAGGGCTGCGAGCCCGGAGAAAAGGCCAGGCTCCCTGAAGGATGAAGGGCAGCATGCAGATCCCTATAAAAAGGGACTAGTTTAGGTTCACTGATGTTTTATTAGGGTAAGGGGCCCAGAGATACCAGAGAAAAGGCTGGGCTCCCAGGAGAGTGAAGGGCAGCCTAACGATGCCTTGATAAAAGGCCTAGTTTTGGTGCAAATATTTATTTATTAGGCTAAGGTGCCCTGAGAGCCCAGAGAGAAGGCTGGACTTCCTGGAGAGTGAAGGTTTAGGTTCACTGATGTTTTATTTAGGCTAAGGCACCCTGAGATACCAGAGAAAAGGCTGGGCTCCCAGGAGGGTTAAGGGCAGCCTAAAGATGCCTTGATAAAAGGCCTAGTTTTGGTGCAAATATTTATTTATTATGCTAAGGCGTCCTGAGAGCCCAGAGAAAAGGCTGGACGTCCTGGAGAGTGAAGGGCAACAACAAATCCTTTGATAAAGGGCCTTAGTTTTAGTTTTGGTGCATTGTTGCTTGATTTAAGCAAGGGTTATGGGGCCCAGAGAAAAGGCTGGACTTGCTAGTTAAGGGCCTAGTTTAGTTGCACTGGCTTTGAGACAATTGATAGAGGCTGCCTTGACAGGTGATTAAACAACCAGAAAACCTTACCCTAGAAATACAAAGTTATTATGTCTGTCATTTGTCAGCGTGTTTCCTGCGAACAATCAATAATACTTATGAGTCATGTTGACTTTCCGATCAATTTATTTTGTTTTTAGGACATAAAAGGTCGCCGAGGGGGTAGTTATCGGGACAGAAGTCTTACTGATTAAGAAACCAACACATTTTTGATTCACCCGAAACTTCAATGATAGCGCCATGATTTATCTCGAGAATCCTGCTGTTCGACAATTACATCTCACCATGACCAATGTAGACGAAAATAACACAAAAAGATTTAACAGTGCATATAAATTTATATAATATAACCAACAGTGTTATCTGGAAGCATTGTTAAACACCCAGGATTCCTATCTGCATGAAAGCTGATACACGACACTGAGTAAATGTCCAAGACTAAGAAATAATTAATTAATGATTTCTAATATTTAACTGCACCGGATAACATTTTCGGGTTACCTGAGTACTGTGAAATGTGAGCCTGCCTTTAATGAGTTTATAAATATGAAAAATATTGGACTAAAATGAAAATTAAATATAAAATTGAGCCCCCTCCTTTGTAACACAGATAAAACGGTTTTATTTATTTAAGGTAAGTAAATTATTTTTAACAATTAAATGTGGAATGTGCAAGTTTACTCAACTAATATGAAGTCCCTTCATTCATTCGTAAACCAGCGAAATTAAGATTAATTCACACACACAGAATACGAAAGAAAAGATGAAAGTGAAAAATGACAGGTAGTGGACAGCTATGGCTAGAAGCAGTTGTGAAAAGTGGCAGCCGAAATATTTTCCAGCCTAATATTTTTCTAATAGCCTTCTGTACAAGTGACCTGATAGCCTGACCTAGTTATCTGATGTCGGCCTTAGTGACACGACAATGGCTCTTGTGACCTGATCTGAGCTCATGTTAGAAGTTACTTTTTAATTCTATAATTTTAGCATAAAATTTAAAAAAGCATAGGTATACCGTCACTTTCTCTTAATAAGCGCGCCTCCGCTAATAGAACCGTCCCTCCCCTACCCAAACCCACTAAAAAATAAAAAAAAAGTATAAAAAAAAAAAATTCTCCTTTTTATTTGTTTAAACAATTCAAAAATCGTCAAACTTCAACACATTTTCTATCTTTCGTATCCAAAAAAACTCTACCCCGAAAATCAGCATATATATATATATATTTTTTTTTTTTTACATTTATAAGAGCGCCCCCAGGGCATTTACAGTATATAGTTCCGTTATCATTTCATTATATGTAGGTCAAATATCTCCCAAATTGTAGCAAACTGTTATAGATAGCAACTCTGAATGTAGAGATTACAGGTTCGAGCCTCACCGACACCACCGGGTTTCTCTGGTGTGTCCTTAGGCAAGGCACTTCTCTTAGCCTCAACCATTGGGGACATAAACTCTGGGTGATGCCAAGTTTCAGAGTTTATTTTTGGAGTGTGTTATAGAATCACAGAATATGTTTGATAGTAAGAGTATGGCATAGTTCTTGGATACCTTTGACCTAGCCCCTTCTGCCGGATGGGGACATAAACTGGGCAATGCGTATATCAGTATTTATTCTACCAGAACATTAAAGAACCATAACAATCCTTTAGATAGTTAAGAGTATGGCGCAGTTCTCAGACTATAAGAACCCATTTAAAGTTTAAACAACCTAAGATTATGTATTGACATTCCCTCATAGAAAACACAATCTCCTTACAAAGATTACATTTTGACACACGTAATTACACTAACCAGCCCTGTCACAATTAAACCAGGATCATATTCGTCATTGTTAAAGACTTTGATGACATTGAGGACTAAATTCTGGCTCTAACAATTAACCATGACTTTTATTCTTGCCATATGACAGCGATATGTCCACCACAAAGGTCACATGACAACCGTACGTCCAGCAAAAAGGTTTGACTGGAAACATTCTCTGGACATTTATCATGGTAATATATGTCAAACGCCAAAAATTAAGTCGGAGTTCATCAAGTTGATATAAAATGCAATGGTCAGTTCTCTGTTCATAATTTAAAGGGACACAAAGCAATCTTCAAAAAATGTGTTTATCAAACATTAAAATGAGCATCTCGATCTATTGATCAATATCGTTCATTGTTTGTTTGTTTGGTGTTTAACGTCTCTTTTCGACAATGTATAACAGACATTTTTAGTGATGAAGGCAGACCACCCACTTATTTCTGGGTAGAACCACTGCCACTGTACTGTATACCTCCCGCCAATCACAAGAATCAACACTTTATCACTTGACAAGTCGAGCTGGCAGTGGGATTCGAACCCGCAACGGTGAGAGGCAAGAAGGTTTCGAACTCAAGTGTTTTTACTTGAATTTCAACCTACTTGCATATAATTTAATAAAATGTTGAATTTTCAAATCGTCTTCATTATTCTACCATAGGTCAATCATACTATTGATGCAGTGTATATGCAGTCATTAGTAAAAAAGACAAAAACAATTTGGTTTGAACTATTTAATAATAATTATTAATAATAATTTGCGAAGAACATTACGTGGTCCCGCCTTAAATCCATTAAGCGATGGGAAAGCTTAATATATTAACACGATTTTATAACGGATTATTTCAACAATAGAACACGTTTAAAAACATTCTTTTACTGAAAAAAAATGTGATAACCTGTTTAAAATTGCCTATTAAATGTTTTAATTTTACAATAAATAAGCCGAAATGAAGGTTTTATTTCATATCCCAGCCGACCCCATTTTTCGCTTCTTTGAGAAGGGGTTGGATGGGGTATGGAAGTTAATACTTGCACAACATAATGAGACAAACTAACGGGACTAGCGAGTTTTAAAAGAATCAGGATTGCCATGTGTCCCTTTAATGCATAATGTTTCTGAGGGATTAATTCACCCATCTTTATTCATGGTTAATTCATTAATTATTGTGTTACATTGAACAAAGCTGGTTAATAAATCCCACTGAAATGTTGGATTTTTAAAGTGTAGAAAGATCTTGATCAAAGTAATTATCACAGAGCATTCAAATTTTATTTAAAATTTGGAGTTAAATGTTTAGTTAAATGTTTCATATTATACCTATAGCATGTTTGTTTTTTAATATAACTGAGTTTTATATAAATTTAACTTGTTAACCTTTTTTCAAACTTTCTTATAACTATGCATTCACTGAGGTTAACTTAAATTTAAACCCCTGAATGCTTTTCAATTTTTTTTTTCTTTTTTAAAAATTTGTATGAATCAAAATTTTGCATATTTTCCAGATTTATCACAATAAAATGTTGTTTTCATTCCTTTTTTGCCCAACGGTCAAACAAACTTATAAGGTTCAATAAATCTCCACATAACACTGTTTTCTTACATCGATAAAATTTGAACTTCTCGTTTACTCTTATGAACCGTATAGTCGTCTTCACATAAATGGCAGACATGCCGCTGTCAAAGCAGTGAAAGTGAACCTGTAACATGAGACACTAGCGAAATTATTACAATGAACAAGGTGTAGATGTAATCTGCACTAGTTCTTGTGATTAGGTCGCGTGCAGCCATTTTAGAGTACGGGTCGGAGCCAAATAATTACTACACAGAATAATAATAATGAAGTATTTTTACGCTTGACGACCTCATTTAATTGGATCATTTTCGATGTCTCACAAATTGTTGAAATATTTTGATGCAGTTTAAAAGCTTGAAAGTGAAATGAACCAGAAAACTGGAAAAACAATTATTCAAAAGAAGTATTTCATCAAAGAAAGAGTTTGGAGATTTTGCTAAGAGTGTGAAATGCTTTAATGAGGCCATCCTTAAAAAAATATTTGTTTGCTGTGCTCCGACCCTGAATTTTTTAAGTGGGTAGGTAGGTAGATCTTCTTTTTTTTTTTTTTTTTTTTTTTTGCCACAGTCCTGGTTAAGCATTTTTACAATCATAATTTCCTATCTCAATGTATTATAATGCAGTCTGTGGATAACCTCATTAATATTTCTTTACGAATAATTTTTTAGTAAAAAAAAAAAATCCGAAAAGGCTAAAAAATAATAATCGGTAGCTGCCTTTTTAGACGGTCGGTCGGAGCACAGCAAACAAACACTTTTTTAAGGATGGCCTGACGTACTGCATTTATTGTTGCTACTAGTTTAACACATTTAAATATTCTTAAAGGGATCTTTGTCAAAAATCTGATTTCATAATTAAATGTAACTAATTAAGCAGAACTAAGGCACAATATAATTCACTTTTAAAAAACTATTTGATTACTGATAAAAAAAACGTCATCAACACAAAATACAGACAACAAAATCCAACTTTATAGAAAAATTAATGGGAAAATCACTGGGGTCCTTAAAAGATAAACATCCCCCTATAAAGTTATTACATTGTTCAAAGTGTATCAATATTTACACAGACATCTTCCTTTGTGAGTGACATGCAATGAGCCCTACTCAATTATGCACCAAAAAAATACCAAAGATAGGACAAAACAATTTATAACGTCATTGATAACAGGCCAAATCTCCATTTCTTACAAGATAGCACTCGTTTTTTTATTTCTCGCTATAACTTTGACTAATGCACGCTTTGATATATGGAAATGGAATCCTTTGGAAGCAACAAACAAAAACATGGGAAGAAAGCAGAATTTACGATAGTTAATTCACGTTCTTCTCTCATATAGCATACACTACTTAATGATATTGTCACTTCTTTTCGCGGAGCAAAATATTTGTTAACTACCGCCATTTTAATTTTCTATCCTCTAACCCCCTTGATAAAGTGCGAGCAGACATTACAACAAATAACATGATAAGCAAACAAAACCAACTTGTATCCGAAATCTGAACTTCTCAATTCCATAGTTATTGTAATGGCGTCCGTTTATCATTCCCGGTATCAGAAGTGAGTCTAAATGACGCTTAGCCTTAATCCTCATCATCCCAGCAAAACCTTGTCCTTAATCCAAACGGATATCATGAACAAGCAGACGGCCACTGGACAATGCCGAAATGGCAATAAATATGAAAATTACAGAATCTAATCATATCTGGGGATTTCTGCAGAAAGATTAACTTACTGTATTTTCGATCAAAGGTTTTGATTTATGTTCATAAGACGGCTATCAAAAATTGGAATTGAGATGGAATTCTGGAAATGCTCGGCTTTTATGGCACTATCATAAGCGCCAGTGATGATTATTCTGTATTAGAAGAATTTGCATAGATTCTATACAAGACACTTTCAAAGAGTCGACTGCCAAAACATATCTCAATCTAATTCATTTTTTCGCCAAATGTTTTGCATACTGCAACTTTATGAGTGGCTGCTAAATTTGTCAAAAGAAATGCCGACAAGTGTCAGCACACTGACAATTTCACAAGTGTATGTAAGTAAAAAGTGCAAATTACCAGTCTGAGACTGTTTGTTTTTTCTTATTTGTTGTCACCGAAAATTACAGCTCCGCATCCGAGCCAAGTTTATGTCCGCATCTGACAGAAAAGCTTGAGTTGAGGTCCTCAAGGTCACAAATGCAAGTATTTTGGCTGGTAATTCTGGCAAAACAACACCTACAATTCAATGCACTGCCAACCTGATTAGTGTATGTAAAAAGTGGCAGAAAAACCAGTTGCCTTTTTTTTCTAATTTATTTTCTTAATTGTGCCCCCCCCCCCCCCCCCCCCCCCCCCCCCCAACCCCTACGCCTACAAACAAACGCACGTATTCCAACATGACTAGGTATTATCAATCTTCGACTGTATAATCTGTATAATTTATAACTTTTGTCAGTTGAAAACGCTACTTCATTAAGTGACCATCAGCAGCATCGCGTCTAGACGGTCCTAACAGCTCATGGAATAAAAATGTTTCCGCCCGAAAGAAGTAAAAATCACAAGTAGAGCTTTTAAACAAATTGCCTGGCAGACATTTTAATGAATCCATTTCCCTATTCCTCAGAATAACAAACACACTGTCTCCATCAATCTGGTAGATAGTTTCACTTGTAACCATGCCATAAAACCACTCTGTTTTATCCGCTCGCAAATCATACTGACTAATGTCACTGACCATTAACCAAGTACCAACCACAAAATCAGGCCTCAGATTCCATCTTTATATATACAAACATAACAAATTAACTAAACCACAAAATGAGAATTCTTGGGGAAAAAAAGACTAGATGAGTTTTTTGACTTGATTATAATAATAATTACGGCCATAAAAGTAAGATGCTTCAATGGTCCGAAATTGTTTTCAGTCCGAGGGGAAGCTTCTAGAGCCTATTCAATTACCAAATGCTTGGAAGTGTCTGGCAAAGACAGAATTTATTTTGTGTTTTTACCATTTCATGAGTAAATGCTCAGTCAAAATTTGACAGAGTTATAGCCCCTAATTTAAATGTTTGCTTTCGATTATAAAAAAATGACCATATTTTCCCTAATAGAAGGGCTTTTTCTTTATGAATTCTTATTCTCTTGTGGGGGATTTTTGGTTAAAAAAAGATCGAAAATGTATTTTTACATTAGATTAAATGTATCCTTGAAGGATTATACTATTGCACTCTGCGTGCCGCCTCGTGCATTAG